>CM072526.1:21909448-21951948 GCA_036898135.1 Oncomelania hupensis
TGTATGTGATGAACATCAGACAATAAAGTTATATTGTATTGTATTGTATTGTATTGTATTGTATTGTATTGTATTGTATTGTGTTGTATCGTATTGTATTGCATTGTATTGTATTGCATTGTATTGTATTGTGTTGTATTGCATTGTACGCAAAGTTTTCTCATTTCCATCGCAGTAATTCTTTTTCTTCCTCCTTCTCCTCCTCCTCTTCCTCCTCCGCCCTTTACTTTTTCTTCTTCTCCTTCCCCCTCATCCTTTTTTCTCCTTCATCCTCCTCCTCCTCCTTCTGTTTCCTCCTCCTACATTTTGTTCTTTTTTCTAGCTCTATCATTGATAGCATTTTGTCTGTCCGAAGCACTGAGCACGGTGTGGTCACGTCCATAGCAATGTTGAATCAATACAATCCATGAACACATACCCCCCCACCCCCCCCCCCCCCCCCCCTACATACAGCCGCCCTGCTCTAAAATCACGTCTTGTCCGACAATTTCTACCTCCAATTTTACTCTCTTGCTATGATGAAGAAAGGCAAACACTAAGGTAGGATCGTCCAAAATCCCAATGTTTAGATCTATCAACCTTTAAAGAACCGCAACTCAAAGGCATTGTGTACTTTTGGCGAAAACGGGCTAGCCAGACGTTCGCATTGTTATTACATTAAACATTGAAGAAGACGTTAATAAAACAACAACAACAACAACAAACAAACAATGGTCAAGTGGGATGGTCGAATGAAAGCACCCTTGGTTGGATGATATATGGTGTATACTACAGATCAGGCTTCAGGAGGTAAAATTTAAAATGATTCGGCACTCGCTGTATTTTGCTGTACTAAATCTCTTGCTTTTGTTCTGGCTTTTTTTGGTCCTAAAAGTAAAACAAAACGTCCTAAATTGAAAGATGAAACCAAGATTATTATTCATGAGAAACGACTTTAAGAAGTGAGGATCTGATCTCGTCCGTGCTGTGCGGTAAAATGCACGAGTACTTAGAAAAAACTAGACCTTGGTTTATATTGTCTTTGGGGGCTAAACAGTCTTTGTTGCCTTGGTATCAGTAATAGTTATCAGCACAACCTACATTGATGTTAATCTGTTGAATAAAAATTGATTGTTGCCTTCGATGAAGGATCAAACGCCTTTAGTTGGAGAATACAGCTAGATTTACGTGGCATTCCAGACTTTTAAAGGACACTCATGACTGTGATCTCTGCACTCGCTGGATCTCTATCCTATCCTGCCCTATCCTATCCCATAACTCGGTCGTAGGGGCACCACAGATGATCGTTTAACCAGCGTACTCCATCTTTCCCTGTCCTCAGCAACCCTGATTGTTTCGCTCAGTGTCAAACCAATCCATTCTCGAATGTTGTCCTCCCACCTCTTTTTCGGTATCCCTCTTCTTCTACCTCCTTGCACTGTGCCTTGCAGGATGGTCTTTGCAAGACCTTATGATCTGGTGACGTGGCCATACCATCGGAGTTTTTGTTTTTTTCATCACTGTGAGCAGGTCATCGTGTTGTCCAATGGTTTGTGTGATGGTTTGTGGTTGGATCTCTGCTGCCAGAAATCTCTATTCTGGTCACGGCTGTCCCCTCATGGAGCTAACAAGTGTCGGCATCTTGTCACAAAGAGATGAAAGTCCAAAGGGAATATCTCTATCTGTATGTGTTTGTCTGTCTCTCTAGTTCCATCTGAAAATGTCTCCACTCGTCTCTTGTCTCGTTATCTCGTGCATGCTCTCTTTGTTGCGTTTCATAGCTCTCTGTCATTCTGTGGTGCTAGCTTCCGTTTCTGTCTCTTTCTGCCTGTATGTCTGTCTCTCTCGGTCTCTTTCTCTCTCTTCTGTCTCTTGTCCAGTAGGAGCATACTTATCTGGGTCTATCTCTTCTTTCCACCCCCACTTTCTCTGTTACCCTTACCCTTCAACCTCTTTTTCTCTTTCTCTCTCTCCACCCCTCTCTTGCCTTCTCTATCTGTCTCAATTTCGGATTAATATAGCTTTTCCTCACCTAGTACCTACCTGAAGAGAACGAGACAGACATACAGACAGACAGAGAGACAGAAAAAAGCGGGAGAAGACATATGGAACACGAGACAGGCGGCAAAAATACAGACAGACATAAAATGGGAAAAGACAGACAGAGATTAGCTGGATATCTTCAGCGAAATCAAGTCTCAAAATTGCCGTAAACCGCCAGCGCTTTGGCTCTTTTCTTGACAAGTCTGGTGTAGGCTTTTTTTTCCCCCTGTGCACTACCCACGTTATTGTATATATTCCTTGATGCATAATTCATGGCACGGCTGTGGCGTTTCTTGCTAAGGCATTAGAATATTTCCATGCATTACAACTTACAGCAGAAAAACTTCCTAATACTTAAGACGCGATGACGGAATTTTCCTTAGAGGCGGAAAAAAGAGGCGACATTTTCTCTATGGATGCCGACTGTTGTTTTTATTAAAACTAAAACACTGTGACTGGAACTGTATTGAGGCGAAGATTTGGGGGGTGAGGATGAGGGTGGAGGTAAACTCTGTCTCCCCTCCCACCGCGCTCCGTACTCTTCCTACGCCTTATCTCCGTTCTTTTTCCTAACATCCTCCACCCACCCAATGGGTGTTTATGCTGACTGTTGCCGTTGTTTTTCCTAACATCCTCCACCCACCCAATGAGTGTTTATGTTGACTGTTGCCGTTCTTTTTCCTAACATCCTCCACCCACCCAATGGGTGTTTATGTTGACTGTTGCCGTTCTTTTTCCTAACATCCTCCACCCACCCAATGAGTGTTTATGTTGACTGTTGCCGTTCTTTTTCCTAACATCCTCCACCCACCCAATGGGTGTTTATGTTGACTGTTGCCGTTCTTTTCCCTAACATCCTCCACACATCCAATGGGTGTTTATGTTGACTGTTGCCGTTCTTTTTCCTAACATCTTACACCCACCCAATGGGTGTTTATGTTGACTGTTGCCGTTCTTTTTCCTAACATCCTCTACCCACCCAATGGGTGTTTATGTTGACTGTTGCCGTTCTTTTTCCTAACATCCTCTACCCACCCAATGGGTGTTTATGTTGACTGTTGCCGTTCTTTTTCCTAACATCCTCTACCCACCCAATGGGTGTTTATGTTGACTGTTGCCGTTCTTTTTCCTAACACCCTCCACCCACTCCCACCCCCCAATGGGTGTTTATCTGTTGACTGTTGCCATGCACTGTACAATGCATGTAATTACATTTCAGTTGAATTTTGATTTTGTTTTCTTCTTCTCCTTCATGCGATCATCCTTCTTGGGTTGAAATATAACATTTTATGCGCTTAAATAAATTTTCTTTCGAATGAATGAACATTGACGTTTAACGTCTACACCCACCATTGGCAATATGGCAGACGGGGATAACCATCCCAGCGAGGAGAGAATAAGGACATAAACCAACACTGAACCATCAGAGCGATCACACTGCTAAGTTGGACAGTGAACATGGCCACTTTTTATCTTGCCTACCGCGGGTTTTGAACCTATAGGTTCATCGGTGTGCCAGACGAACGCTCTACTACTGAGCTATGGCCGTGGGACCATTTTCCTGACTTCATTCACTCCTTCATAGAATGTGCGCCTGTTCCGTGGAGAATGCAAGCAAGGCCGGATGCATTTATGACAGTTTAGTTGCATTATGTGCGTGGAACCATCTTTCGGTAAATGATGTTGCCTCGGTCTGTATTCTCAGAAAAAGGAATGCAGGGGCTGGATGATTTAGATTTGGATAGCGTTTATTTATGATTTATTAATTAATTTATGCATTCTTGCAAAGCATGTGCGTATGTTAAAGTGTCTCCTTGCCCTAGGTCAAAATGCGAGAAAACAAGCTGCCTATATAATACGGACTACGTTTGTATACGTGTTTGTGCGAATTAGATCTTTGTTTTTTCTGGTATATATTCCTACTTTAAAGATCCTGATGCTCATGTCCTAGATCAGTGAGTGCAGGCTAGCTATACAAATAAACCAAACAAGCACTAAGTCTCTTCTCCCCCATTCACCGATTGCCCGGAACTGTCCTCAGTTGTCTATGGCGGTGGATGCGCCCCAACGCAGCAAGTGGAAGTCTTTGGGCGGCTTCAGTTAGATCCTGTATCGATCAGCGCCTTGAGCAGTCTTTGAGCTGGAATAAAAGAGCTATATAAAAACAATGAAATAAAGCGAGATAATACGTGGTAAAATCGCCCAGCATGTAAACTAAAGCTTCAACGCAACTAATAGCTTACATTCCGATATTTAGGCGCCTGTGCTCTTTTCTCCTTCAATTAGCTGCCACAATATTGCTAATACAATTTTGGTTTGTTACATAAATTTGGCCTTTTGTGTTTCTTTTTATGGATTATTTATGTTGTTGTGGGGATTGCCTCTCTGTCCCTCTGCTGTTTGTTCTCGTTGGTTACTATTGCTGTGGCATGGAAACGGAGTTTGTGCATTATTAAGTACAACGCTGTTATACATGTATGTGCATTGCGATTGTGGTTGGTCGGAAATGGCAGATAGCATTTTGGTTACATCATTTATTGTTATTACTCTCTGTTTGTCTGTGTTCCTGTCTCTTTCTATCTCTGTTTGCCTGTCTGTCTGTCTGTCTGTCTTTATCCTTGTTGTAACTAAAATGTCTGAATCTGTATCTTACGTCGGCCTATCTCTCATTTTCCACAATCTCTCCGTCTCCCTCCCTCCCCCCCTCTCTCTCTCTCTGTTTGTATGTCTGTCTGTCTTTCACCCCTCTGTTTCACTGTCCTTTCCCCACCTCTACCACCACCCATCCCCTCTCTCTTTCTCTTTAATTCTTTATTCGTGTGCGTGCGTGAGTGTGATTTTAAATGTGTGTGTGTGTGTGTGTGTGTGTGCGTGTTGTGTTGTGTTGTGTTGTGTTTGCGCTCTTTACCATTCACTTCTGTCGGACTGTTACAAGGCATACCTGACGCATGAGGCAATTAATCTATTAGCAAGATGCCTTAGTGCGACCAGACACGAGAGTCAACGCTCAGGTGTTGAAAGCCTCTGAGAACGGAGAAATGGCGAGGAGCATCGATGATCGCCTTCTCGGACGTTATTGAAACGCTGTTGATGAATGTTGAACGCTCGTCTATTTCAGAAGACTGGTATAAAGGGACCCATTTTGACAACGCCCCCCTCGAAAGAACCTTTATAATTCACAGTGAGTGTTGACCCACTGAAAAAATATGCTTACAACAAAAACTAATTTTTTTCGAAAGTACAGATGTGGTTTTTTAATGTATAAATTTCGTAGTTGTTGTACCTGTTAATAGCCAGTCAACATTGGGTTGATAAAAAGAGCATCTAAAAATAGCCCGTAAGAGACACAACACATGCAAACAATTACTCAGTAAGTTTTTTTTTTGTTTTTTTTGTTGTTGTTGTTGTTTTAAAATGTTAGGTTGATAAGATAAACTCTACCCTACCCTAGACACCAAAGACGCACTCTTCAAGCAGCGTGGTTCATTCAGAGATAGGGTCAAAGATCACGCGGCTATGGTATAGAAGAACCGTTAAAACAGGGGAAATCACTCCCTGTCAGAACTGAAATGGAAAATTAAAACTTTCGCGGTTTTTTTAGCAACGAAACCCCACTGTTTCATTGTTTAATGCAGTAAGAATGCCAATTTAAGGGTAAACCCGCTGTATCATTGTTTAATGCAGTAAGAATGCCAATTTAAGGGTAAACCCGCTGTATCATTGTTTAATGCAGTAAGAATGCCAATTTAAGGGTAAACCCGCTGTATCATTGTTTAATGCAGTAAGAATGCCAATTTAAGGGTAAACCCGCTGTATCATTGTTTAATGCAGTAAGAATGCCAATTTTAGGGTAAACCCGCTGTATCATTGTTTAATGCAGTAAGAATGCCAATTTAAGGGTAAACCCGCTGTATCATTGTTTAATGCAGTAAGAATGCCAATTTAAGGGTAAACCCGCTGTATCATTGTTTAATGCAGTAAGAATGCCAATTTTAGGGTAAACCCGCTGTATCATTGTTTAATGCAGTAAGAATGCCAATTTTAGGGTAAACCCACTGTATTATTGTTTAATGCAGTCACAATGCCAATTTTAGGGTAAACCCGCTGTATCATTGTTTAATGCAGTAAGAATGTCAATTTTAGGGCAAACCCACTGTATCATTGTTTAATGCAGTCAGAATGCCAAATTTTAGGGCAAACCCACTGTATCATTGTTTAATGCAGTCAGAATGCCAAATTTTAGGGTAAACCCACTGTATCATTGTTTAATGCAGTAAGAATGCCAATTTTAGGGTAAACCCACTGTATTATTGTTTAATGCAGTAAGAATGCCAATTTTGGGTAAACCCGCTGTATCTTTGTTTAATGCAGTAAGAATGCCAATTTTAGGTAAACCCGCTCTGTATCATTGCAGTAAGAATGCCAATTTTAGGTAAACCCACTTTACATTAAACAAAGTCCTTTAACTGGGACCTTTTAAACAATGGTCTATGTCACAAGGCTAGATTACATAGAAAAATAAATAAGTGAAAACGCCGCCGACTAAAAATGTCCTCAATCGATGTATTCTCCTGAAAGCTACTTCGGGAGTTAAAAGCACTACTCTAACCCACTTCGTAGTTTTTGGACCGATTTCTTTTCTCGCTGACGCTATGGGTGGATTAGAAAAGCTGGAGACTACATGAATTTGGGGCTTTAGCAATTTAATTTCGCTGATTGCGGCAGAGAAAGAGGGAGGGAGAAAGAGAGAGAAATAGAGAGAGAGAGAGAGGGAGGGGGAGGGAGGTCCTCTATTGTTAGGTGTATATAACTATGATGTGCACTATATCTGTCGCAAGATGACTAGTTTTACCCTGCTTACTTTACTATTTAGCCTTGTTTAGTCAATGTAATCTTAGAATGTTAATGTTAGGCTGCAGCAGACGATGGAAGTAATCAAGCGTAGCAATGATATACTGCCGTTTACACACAGTGGTAGTTGACGGTAGGAACACAGGCAATGACATCATCGTAGCTACGTTAGGCGAGTCGATTACCAGCCTATGGGAACACAGTTTAGAATTGACTCAACCAGGTCTGGCTGATTCAAATAGAGAGATAGAGCGGCAGTCGAGTTGGAAACGAGGAGCAGTAAACAGCTACACAGTTAGCAGAGATCTCTCCTGAATAGACCAGGGAGCAGGACTTGAGAATCTTAGAATTCAATCAAGTAGCCACGGGCCTGAATTTGTCAAACAGACGAGCAGGCGAGATGTAACGTGCGCCCAACTCCACAGAAAAGACGAGTTGGCTGTTTAGCCTCTACAGCACCGGACTGAGAGAGCAACCCTGGAAAACACTCTCCAAGACAACTCAGTGTGTCAAGGAACCAAACTACACGACGACCCAGCGTGTACCAGAAGCTACCTCAACGAAGGGCTTCAAACCCGCTACACACAAGTTAAGTGCATAGGAAAAAGTGCACTAAAACTGATAGTAAAAAGGACCACAGTAGTCCACTCTTCAGAAACTATAGTAAAGAGGACCACAGTAGTCCACTCTTCAGAAGCTATAGTAAAACGGACCACAGTAGTCCAATCTTCATGAACTCTAGTAGCCAGTGCCCTATGAAGACATAACCACTGCCTAGACTATAAGCGATCGAATTATTTGCATTGACTTATGACTTTTTAAGGTAGATTAGTACATCGAAAATCTTGTATAGAGTAGAAGAAATAAATGTCTGATTTTAACTGTTATCAAGTGGCTGGACTACATATGATTCATAGCCGTGTGAAAGCTAGTGTGACAGTGATCTTTTACCATTTTTCTATCTATCTCTGTACCCCAGCCTTAACACAGACCGAGCTAAATAAATAAATGTATTAAAGTAATTCACCGGGTGACTAACTAGCAGTTCCCATAGAATAAAGCGTGAGGGTTACAGCATTCCATTGTGCAGAGCCCAGCAACAACTAAACCCCATGTGACAATATCCTTGGCGAAGAGTCATAACACTGGCAAAGAGATTTTATTGTTGCATAATACGCCGTCCTTGAGAGGGGACCGGATCCCTGTGTGTCTGATCGAGCGCCAAATCCGCCCAATCAATCACTGTGCGACTCCAAGCGCCAACATCCCTTTCATACTGCGTAGCTGAGACGTAGACGAGATTTTACACGCTGACCTCCTGTTTAAGCTAGGCGCGGCTGCGCAGTGTGCATATGTTTTTGGTGAAGTCTGAATCGTGCAGTGGAAGTTTGGAGATAGAAGGGTTGGCGAAGATGGTGAAAGTGTATACATGTATGTGCATGTGGGTGACAGAATGGAGAGAGCTATAGAGGGTGGGAGAGTGAGAGAGAGAGAGAGAGAGAGAGAGAGAGAGAGAGAGAGAGAGTTACGCTTGAGACGCACACGATAGATCCTATCATTTTGTTTTGCAAAGCTGTATGTAAAGTTGATAATTTTCGTCCGTCGATATTGTTGGGAATTTTCTAGAATTACTTCTTTACTATCGACCGAAGCTTCTAGATAGATCTGGTAATAGCTAAGCGATTCTTCTAACATAATGACGTAAGACAGCGCATTGTTCCGGTGCCGAGTTTTATTTTGAGTGGGTGTTATTGAGTCATGCTGGAATGTTTGAACGTTTTCTCGATTGCAGAGAGCTTACATATTGATTGATTGTTGCTTTAGGTCCAGCGGACTCTTCCGAGCCAAATCAGGACCGGACAACCCCCGATCCGCATAAAAGATCTGCTGAAACAACCCTAGTGGGAAAACTGAATGCCCTCCACCGGCCAGTCACTTTACAATAAAGACATCCCACGCAGGGGACGGCTGAGGCTTTACCCCAACTAATCGAACCCCCGGTTACAAAAACAAAATAGAATACAAACATCATTATAAATTATCATCAAAACACATACATATAAAATGCCTATATTGCTAAATAATAACACCATAGGAAGCCCTAGTGACCACCCGGCAGAAAGCGTCCAATACTCACAAGCTGATCCAACAGACCCCATACACAAACAAGGAGTCTTTTCCATGAAGAGTTTTCAAGAAAAAAGGTAGGTCATTGATCTAGCGAACAAGAAGATAGTATAGCAGAGTGATCGGACAGAGCAGGAATGGGAAAGTGTGCTTGTATGAGTGATTTGTGATGGATGATGATTTTTGATGATGATCTTTGAGCGCGATTTTCGGAAAGCGATCTTGTATGCAATTGTTGATGTTTGCTTAGTAAAGTTGGAAAACTTTATACGACGACTCCTGCCTTGATGCTGAGTAAGCAGGTTGCATGGATAAACGAATTCGGGTTACACTTATCAAGATTCAAGCATCGGGGCTGAATCAACTTTTGATAAACCACATGTAACAGAGAGAGAGAGAGAGAGAGAGAGAGAGAGAGAGAAGGGAGAGGGGTAAGGGGTAGATAGAGAAAGGATGGGATGGGGTGGGGGTGAACAGAGTGAGAGAGAGTGGGGATGGGTGGGTGGGGTGGATGGCTGAGAGATTGATATGTGCGTGTTTGAGGGTATTTTGTGACAGAGAGAGAGAGAGAGAGAGAGAGAGAGAGAGAGAGAGAGAGAGAGAGAGAGAGAGAGAGAAACCAACAAAACAGAGGGAGAGCGAGGGGAGAGAGAGACAGAGAAAGAGAGAGACAAACACACAGAGGTATTGGTATATATGTGTGCGTGTATGTATTTGAATGTGTGTGCGTGTATTTTGTACATATATGTATTCCCTATGAAAAAAGGGACAATAAGGTAAATTAAAAAATAATAATAATAAAATTATACAGTTTCAAAACACAAGTGTTGCGTGCATGCCATCATTCACGAAGAAGGCCTTCAATATTTTGACCGTCTCACAACATCACGGAAGAGTGCAAAAAAGAGACAGAATGCATTATCTTGGTGCACGAAAACGGGAATAATAATAAGCTAACATTTACATAGCTTCTTATTAAAATGGGGGTTTGGTGGGAGGAGGTGGTGCAGTGGTATAAACAGCCATTGTATCAGACAATGGGTATCGACAAGAAGTCCTCTCGCAAAAAAACAACTGCGGCCCTAACAAGGTTGAAGCCCATTGGAAAGACAGGACCATAAGGCTGCTTATACGCTTGCGAAACATGGACCCTCACAGCAGATATACAACTAAGAATACAAAGCGTTGGAGATGAGGTTCTATCGAAGACTTCTGGCCATTTCCTATACGCAGCACACCACCAATAAGAAGTCCGACAGACCACCACACAAGCCATTGGACAACACGATGACATGCTCACAGTGGTGAAGAAACGGAAACTCCGATGGTATGGCCACGTCACCAGAGCACCACACCTTGCAAAGACCATCCTGCAAGGCACGGTGCAAAGAGGCAGAAGAAGAGGTAGACAGAAAAAGAGGTGGGAGGACAAGATTCGAGAATGGACTGGCTATACACTGAGCGAAGCCAAGAGGGTTGCTGAGGACAGAGAAAGATGGTGTACGCTGGTTAAACGATCATCTGTGGTGCCCCAACGACCTTCGAGTTACAGGATAGGATAGGATAGAATAGGATAGGATAGGATAGTAGTGTTTTCCGCTGTTGTTTTTATGCCGTAGGATGCTTATATACAAAGCACAGGCGCTGGTATGTGGACACGCGAGCCTCTATAATAAAGTATGTAGGTATCTATGTATGCAGTCTATCAGGGAGACACATTATAGAATTTCGCGTGTACTGAGATGAGCGCCTTTGGCTTTGGTATAAAGTTTTGGAGACAGGCAGCTGTTGCCGTTGTTGACTAGTGAACCACATGGCCCCACTTCGTACTAAGATGCACAGGTCAATGACAATTTAGTGGCGTTGCACTTCATTTGAAGGAATCTACTTACACCACGCCCAATCGACAGATCCTTTTTAACATTCACAGTCAGTGTTGCCCCACCAAGAAAAAGCTTACAGCAACAACAACAAATAACTGTTTCCAAAGTATAGTTATTATTTTTACCGATAAATTCCTTAGTTTTAGTGCATATTAACCATTGCAACCGCTAGCCACCGTTCTAGCCCTACATATTTGTCTACCAAAGCCGGTAACAGGCTGAACCCATCGACGTCTGTCATTGAAGTCAAGGTTAATAAGTTCCATGCTGGTTGCTTTGGGCAACTGTTGTCAAAGCTTACTTCCGGCTGGTCGGAATTACATTATTACATTATTATTGCTTTAGGTCCAGCGGACTCTTCCGAGCCAAATCAGGACCGGACAACCCCCGATCCGCATAAAAGATCTGCTGAAACAACCCTAGTGGTAAAACCGAAATCTCTCCACCAGCTAGTCACTTTACAATAAAGACATCCCACGCAGGGGACGCTAAGGCTTCACCCCAACTTATCGAACCCCCGTTTACAAAAACAAAATAGAATACAAACATCATTATAAATTATCAACAAAACACATACATGTAAAATGCCTACATTGCTAAATAATAACATCATAGGAAGCCCTAGTAACCACCTGGCAGAAAGCGTCCAATATTCCCAAGCTGATCCAACAGACCTCATACACAAACAAGGAGCCTTGTCCCGGAAGAGTTTTCAAGAAAAAGGTAGGAGACTGGTCTAGCGAAGAAGATGATAATATAGCAGATTGATAGAGAAGAGCAGGAATGAGAAAGAGCAAATGAGAAAGACAGCGACAGTGGGAATATAAAGCACTAAATTTCCAGAAAGTGGGGATACTATTTATACTGAAACCCCCGGCACCCCAATGGGGGTGGCTGGTCGGAATAGCAGCGGTTCACGTTGTTTCTTCCTAAAATTGTCTATTGTGGCATTTCATTTTTGTTTGGAATTATATGTTAATAACTAATCTACCCATGCATGGTTTAGATTTCAAAACTAATAACTTTATTATCCTCTTTGCCGTATCTGGCTGTATTTGTTTTAGAGACTGGCCTTCTAACTTTTTGTTTCGGTTGAAATGCAAGTAAGAAACGTTTTGTTTGCATCCGGATTGCCTTATTAGTGGAATACACTGTATCTGGCCGCATAATTTTTTTGTGTGGTTCACATTGATTGTTAAAAGTGAGTTGGGTTTTATTTCATTATTTGCAAGTGTTAAAACAAAATAGTTTGGAATGTGTTCTTACTACCAATCTCCACCCCCCCCCCTCTCCCTTCCTCGGGTCCAAAAAATAAAATAAAATAAAATAAATACACACACACACACAAACATACACACTGTCACAAAGAAAGGGGTTGGGGGGATGGGGTAAGCTCTTAATCTCTCGCACTGTATTGCCTCCCTTGTTTAGGCCAATGTTGTGATGACATTCAAGAGACTAATGCTAGGAGTTACTAAATAAATGAGAGACAGTCAAAGGGCAGACGAGAAAGATGGTAGGCTAAACCAGTTAAGAAATTCAAAACAAGGGGGAAGTCAAGGTGATACAATTTCTAACTAGTCGCTTTTATTAAATAGAATTGGGTCGTCTGAGTTGAGTAATCTAGGGGTGAGTCACTGAATATAGTCAATAATAGTTGGGAGTATCTTGGAGATATTCTGGGTGGGCGCTTTCAGGAATGCTGGGGCTACTGAGGACTGCTATCATCACTGAGCAGGAGGATATCTGGATTGTTCAGGGTACGTGGCCAGATTATCTGCGAATGGTGATGCTCGTGGGGTGAGAACTTAGCTCGGTTTGCGAAGGGCGGTGGTCTGGACGGTCAGTTGATCGAGGCTAGCTTGTAGCGTGGGTGGCCAATGCGGGTCAGTCGGTCAGATTCTTGAGTAATCGTTCGATGGTGCAACTTCTGGTTGAAGGCACAGGCTTGGGTTTCAGCTTACGTTGCTAGCTGGCTGGGGAGTGATGAAATTGGGTAGATACGCTTCGCGTTGACTCCCTGGGTTGTCAGGGGCCTGCAGCGGGTCGGCGACTTATAGCTGGTACAGGGCCGGGGTATTCGCCCTGCACAGGAGCCCGTCTGTAAAGCAATACAGACTCCGTATCAGCTGGGTATGCATATCCTGGGTTCAGCGCCTGTTGGCGCGCGTGCCCATCAGATTTCAAATTGGTCTGACCGGTCAAGGGTTGACCGGTGCATATCAACAGTCCAACAATTGCAACCAGGGTTATGGGGCTATTGTGGAGTTTACCGGCAGCCGCTAATATAGGATACCTTCGGCGCCTTAAGATGGGGTGGCGGACAACAGGGGCAGATATTTATACAGTGGGACCATAGGAGAAAAGCAAATGGGGTAGCTACAGGACAATGGGGGTTGCAGGCAAGGGGCTGTACTGGGGGACTTTAATCTATGTGGAGGGACAGCATGGCATGGGATATTTACACATGGGGCTAACAGGGAGCATACAAGTATAAATTCAAACATGGCATGAGTCATAAACAAGGCAGATAGTATATACAAGGAAATAATACATGTCACAGCAACACATCAAGACCAGACTATAAACACGAACGTACATATCAACAGGACATACGAACATGTTGGGCGAACGACGGGTGATGGGTATGCTACATGACAAAGAGTAAGTTTCCTCTCTTACCTTGACTAAGACGGGTCGAATCACAAGAGTACTGCCGTAGCTCAGAGGTCACCGGTTGATGGGACGTGTCCAGGACAGGTTGTTGTGGCTTCGAAGATTTGAGGCTTGCGTCTGACGACGAATCTGGCTGTGTGAGAGGTTTTAACGGTGATCCCCGAGGGGCGGGGCTTAGGCGGATTAGCCAGCGCGCGTGGTAGGGATGACTGGATGCGTGGAAGGGATGACTGTGTGCAGCGAGCCTCGGAGCTGGGTTGCCCGCTCGTCACAGAGGCCCCCCCAAGGAAAAAGGCGAGGTCGTAGGCCTCGACTGAGACGCGGCCAATCAGCTCTGAGGTCTGCTGCTGGATGAGACGATGGTTGCGATGGTCCGGGTGATGCGGGGCGATGCGGGGTTCCGGGTAGTAGATGGCGGATGCCCAAGGCTGGGGTCCGCGGAGCTGCCGGGTCTCGGCTACGGTTAGTGGGCGGCGGCGGGTACGAAGGCTGGGGCGTCGGCCCTCAGTGGGGACTCGATGGAGTCGGTTGCGGGATGGCGGCTGAGGAAGTCCGCTCCGTGGTTATCTTTTCCTGGGATGTGCTCCAGCTGGAAGGAGTATGCCTGGAGCAGCAGAGCCCACCTCATCAGCCGGGCGTTGAGTGATTTTGACGTCGCCAGGAAAGAAAGCGGCTGATGGTCTACTTGGACAGTGAAGTGTGAGCCGTAGAGGTACAGCTGAAACTTCTGGACTGCCCAGACGAGGGCGAGACACTCCTTCTCCGACGTGGCGTAGTTTTTTTCAGCCGGCTTCAGCTTCCGGCTGGCGTATGCGACGGGGAAGAGTGTCGGGGCGTCCGCGGAGTCTCGTTGGAGAAGAACGGCTCCGAGGCCTACGTCGCTGGCGTCCGTGCGCAGGACGAAGGGCTGTGCGTGGTTGGGTAGCCGCAGGACTGGCTGCGACGTCAGTTTGTCCTTGAGTTCCTGGAAGGCAGCTTCGCACTGCGGGGTCCAGAGGACTCGGTCCGGGGCTGTTTTCCGGGTTAGGCTGGATAGTGGGGCGGCGATCCCATTGTACCCTGGTACAAACTTCTGGTAAAAGCCACTCAATCCCAGGAAGGACTGAACGTCTTTCTTGGTCTTGGGGCGGGGCGCGTCTCGAAGGCGCTGGACAGTCTTTTCCAGTGGCCGGAGCTGTCCATGGCTGATGGTGTGGCCAAGGAATTCGAGCTCTTGGTATCCGAACTGGCATTTGGTCGGCCGAGCAGTGAGGCCAGCTTCTTTGAGGCGGCGTAAGAGTTGGCGCACCACTCGCAGGTGCTCCTCCCATGTCTCCGTGGCGACGAGTATGTCATCCATAAAAGAGTGTAGGGACGGGCAGTGGAGGGGGTCCAACAGCTTCCGCATCATCGTGCTGAAAATGCTTGGGGCATTATGTAGACCAAACGGCAGAACGTTAAACTCATAGTGGCCGTCCATCGTGCTGAAGGCCAGGTACTGGCGGGATGAAGGGTGCACGGGGATTTGATAAAAGCCCTTGCTCAGATCCACTCTGGAGAAATATCTGGCGGACTGCAGTTTCGCAAACAAGTCCGTTGGGTCGGACAGGGGTCCGGGCACGAACTGTGTCACGAGGTTCAACTGCCGGAAGTCGATGCAGAGGCGATGCTCTCCGCTGGGCTTCCGTGATAGCACTATACCGGCGCTGTAGGGGGAACGGGATGGAGCGATGACTCCGGCTTGTAGCAGAGCCTCCACTTCTGTCCTTACTACCTGCTGCTGGGATAGCGGGACGGGGTATGGTTTCTGGCGGACGGGTGTGGGGTCCGTCAGGGTTAGTTGGACTTCTTCTAGGTCCGTCCTCCCAGGTATGTCGGTGAGGACTTCCTTGTACTCGGCTACGATGGCGCGTAGTTGGCGTTGCTGGCCGGCGGGAAGTGAGGGGTCCAGAGATACGTCCCGGAAGGATTCCTTCCCTTGTAGCGGAAATTCGGTGACGCCGGTCTCTGTTCCATCCACTTCGACGGCCAGCGCAACCGTGAGTAGCGAGTGGGTGTCCGGGGCGATTGCGGGCTGCTCCAGGTACCGCTTGAGCAAGTTGATGTGGTGGGTCCTGGGCTTTCCGCCTACCTCGATGCGGTAGGTGGTTCGTGAGAGTTTCTCCAGCACCGGGTAGGGTCCTTGCCAAGCTATGTCTAGCTTGTTCGTGCCGCTGGGGAGAAGCAGTAGGACCTGGTCTCCTACTTGCAGTTCTCGGTCCCGGGCGCGGCGATTATGGTAGCGGGCTTGTCTCTCTCTCGCCTTCTTCAGGTTGGCGGAGGCGGCTTTCCATGTGGCTTTGAGAGTCTCCTGGAGCTTGGTGACGTATTTCGTGGCGTCGACCGGTGCCTCGTCCAGTTTGGCGTCGGTCCAGCTACGTCGTAGGGCGGCTAGAGGTCCGGAGAGGGGTCTCCCAAAAAGCAACGTGGAAGGGGTGTATCCGGTGGAGGTGTGCGGGGTCTCTCGATATGCGAAGAGCGCTGACGTGACGTAGGTGTCCCACGCTTCCGGTTGTTCGTCGGCGATCTTGCGGATGATCGAGATGAGAGTCCCATTCAGGCGCTCGACCTGTCCGTTGCTAGCGGGGTGGTAGGGTGGAGTACGGATATGACGAATGCGAAGTAGGTGGAAAACTTCCTGCATGAGTTTTCCTGTGAACTGGGACCCGTTGTCGGTCATGATGCTGTCCGGGAATCCGACTCGTGTGAATATAGTGACGAGCGCGTCGGCGACTCGGGCGGCGTCAATCTTCGGCAGTGGAACGGCCTCACACCACATAGAGCAAGCGTCGACAAGGGTAAGCAGATACTGGTTCCGCTTCTTGGTCCGCGGAAGGGGTCCTACTATGTCGACGGCCACTCGTTGGAAGGGCGTTCCGACGACGACGGTGGGGCTGATGGTAACCGGCACGGTGTGATGGCGGGGAGAGAATCGTTGGCACTGGCGGCAGGACTTGACGTAGCGCTTCACGTCTTCTGTCATCCCGGGCCAGTGGTACTGCGCGCTGATTCGTAGGGTGGTTGCTCCTCTGCCCATAAGTCCACTTAGGGGCATGCTGTGGCCAAGTTCCAGGACTTGGGTGCGAAGGGTCGCAGGTACGACGAGTTGCGAATGGTCGTCCTTCTGACGGAACAGGAGTCCGTCCTCGACGAAAAAGTCCCCGGACTTGGGTGGAGTGCGTGCGGCGGGTAGCTTTCCGTAGCACTTGCGTAGGGTGACGTCTTCTTCTTGGGCCTTCCGGATCTGTTCCGGCATCTGGTTGGGTATCGGGGGTGGTGTCGCGGCTGTTTTCGCCTGGGCGCGCGTCTGGACGGCGGCCATCGACTCCACAGGCTGGGGCGGCATACCCAAGAATACGTAACGACATCCTAAGATCAAATCATACAGGGGCTGGTCCATCACGGCAGCTTGGATGGTTCCGGTGACGTAGCGGCTGGTGACTTTGATCCGGGCTATAGGGAGCGTGGTGCTGGGCTGTGACGCGTCGGCCAACTTCAGGGTGATCGTTTCGCCGGTCAGATCTTGTTCCCTGATGAGCGAGCGGCGGACGACGGCGTCGAACGTGAGTCCGGTGTCGTATAGACAGTGTGCCGGGTGATCGTTGACAGTCACCTGCTCGGTGACGGCCGGTCGGTCGGTGGGAGTGGCGACGGGGGTTACCGGGTTCCCGTCGGGAGTGACTTGGCGTAGGGCCAACACCGTTCCTTGTTTACGACGCTGGTCGCTGAGGCGACGAAAACACTTCTCGCGGGTGTGTCCTCGGCGCTGGCAGTAGCCGCAGTAGAGCTCTCCGCTCCGCTTCCCAGGCTCTGCTCCGGGGTTTGGGCGTCCTTTAGGCGGGGGTGGACGGTGGTTCGCTGGCGGGACGGGCCGGCGAGGCTGGTGGCGGGTATCTGGTGACGAGGGTGCGGGGGGATCCCGGCGAGGCTGTCGGTCGTCGGGGTGGGCGGTAAGGTAGCGGTCCGCGACTATGATAAGGTCCTCTAGTCGGGCGGCTCCCTGTTCGGCGGCGAAAGTCCGAAGCTCCGCTGGCATTGTCCCTCTGAGCTGCTCGGCTAGCATCAATTCGAGCAGTCCGTCGTACGTCTTAGGTTCGTCCGTCTGCTCTATCCATTTGTCCCGTAGAGTGGCTAGCCGGTCGGCGAATTGCGTAAACTTCTCCCCCTTCTCTCTCCGGGAGTTCCGGAAGTTCTTCCGGTAGTGCTCACCTGAGAGTTCAAATCCATGAAGTAGCGCTTTCTTGAGGGCGGGGTAGTCGCCCTCCTCGGCAGTCGGCGTCTTGGCTAGAATTTCATAGGCCTTCCCCTTAAAGCCATGACTAAGCTTGCGGTACCAGTACTGGGGGTCGAGGCTGTTTTCTCCCGCGACTCGTTCGAATCGGGCGAGATAAACTTCTATCGATTCGTCCCGTTCGACGAATGGGTCCAGGGGGAAGTTCATCCCCGGAATCGGCGGGGGGGTTGCGGATATTCCTGCGCTGGCGGTGAAGCTGGGGGCGCTGAGAGAGAAGTCCTCGCTCACGGGCGATGCGATGCCTAGCTCGCGGCGATCGCGCTCAAGCTGGAAGAGTGCTTGGCGCCGTTCAAGTTCCTTGTCCTTCCTCTTCTCCTCAAGTGCCGCGACCCTCTCGTCCTCCTCCTTCTTCCGTGCGGCGGCCCTCTCCTCCTCTGCAATCCTATCTTTCGCCTCCTCTCTTCTCCGCTCGGCGGCTCTCTCCTCCTCGGCTATCTTCCGGGCGGCGGCTCTCTCCTCCTCTGCGACTCTCTCTTTCTCCTCCTCTCGCTTCCGAGCGGCGGCTCTTTCCTCCGCGGCGAGGCGTTCCTTCTCCTCCTCCTTCTTCCGGGCGGCGGCTCGTTCCTCCGCGGCGATGCGCTCCTTCTCCTCCTCTTTCTTCGCCTCTCGTTCTTTAGCCCTCTCCTCCCTCTTCAACTTTTCCTCGGCCACGTCCGCATCTACGTTGGCCAGGACGTAGTCCTTGAGTTCAGTGCCGGCGAGCCCTAAGCTCTCGCCAATACTCTTGTATTTGAGCGCAAGCTCTCCCCGGTCGGCCATGGTAAGGGAAGCGACTTACCTTTAAAAGTCCTAACCGTGATGAGGGGCGCACACAAGGGGGTACACTGACGGAAAACAAGGGGGTGGGCTGAAATGAACTACGATGAAATTGCACAGGGGCGAATACAACACGACACAACCACAGAGACAAAATGCAATCAATCAAAATACAAAAAATGAATGCAAGAAAAACCCTTCGCGAGACACCACAATTCGGAAGAGCCAGTAAGGGACCTATGGGGCTATGCTATACACTACTAGGCTTAGGGGCTGGGTCCTATCTATACTGGGATGGGGTGGGAAGCTGAGTCCTTAGTCTCGTCGAGTTGGGATGGGAAACCTAAGTCTTTGTCTCGTCGGGGTCGCCAAAGTTAATGTCACAAAGAAAGGGGTTGGGGGGATGGGGTAAGCTCTTAATCTCTCGCACTGTATTGCCTCCCTTGTTTAGGCCAATGTTGTGATGACATTCAAGAGACTAATGCTAGGAGTTACTAAATAAATGAGAGACAGTCAAAGGGCAGACGAGAAAGATGGTAGGCTAAACCAGTTAAGAAATTCAAAACAAGGGGGAAGTCAAGGTGATACAATTTCTAACTAGTCGCTTTTATTAAATAGAATTGGGTCGTCTGAGTTGAGTAATCTAGGGGTGAGTCACTGAATATAGTCAATAATAGTTGGGAGTATCTTGGAGATATTCTGGGTGGGCGCTTTCAGGAATGCTGGGGCTACTGAGGACTGCTATCATCACTGAGCAGGAGAATATCTGGATTGTTCAGGGTACGTGGCCAGATTATCTGCGAATGGTGATGCTCGTGGGGTGAGAACTTAGCTCGGTTTGCGAAGGGCGGTGGTTGGTCCAGGATAGTCTGGACGGTCAGTTGATCGAGGCTAGCTTGTAGCGTGGGTGGCCAATGCGGGTCAGTTGGTCAGATTCTTGAGTAATCGTTCGATGGTGCAACTTCTGGTTGAAGGCACAGGCTTGGGTTTCAGCTTACGTTGCTAGCTGGCTGGGGAGTGATGAAATTGGGTAGATACGCTTCGCGTTGACTCCCTGGGTTGTCAGGGGCCTGCAGCGGGTCGGCGACTTATAGCTGGTACAGGGCCGGGGTATTCGCCCTGCACAGGAGCCCGTCTGTAAAGCAATACAGACTCCGTATCAGCTGGGTATGCATATCCTGGGTTCAGCGCCTGTTGGCGCGCGTGCCCATCAGATTTCAAATTGGTCTGACCGGTCAAGGGTTGACCGGTGCATACCAACAGTCCAACAATTGCAACCAGGGTTATGGGGCTATTGTGGAGTTTACCGGCAGCCGCTAATATAGGATACCTTCGGCGCCTTAAGATGGGGTGGCGGACAACAGGGGCAGATATTTATACAGTGGGAACATAGGAGAAAAGCAAATGGGGTAGCTACAGGACAATGGGGGTTGCAGGCAAGGGGCTGTACTGGGGGACTTTAATCTATGTGGAGGGACAGCATGGCATGGGATATTTACACATGGGGCTAACAGGGAGCATACAAGTATAAATTCAAACATGGCATGAGTCATAAACAAGGCAGATAATATATACAAGGAAATAATACATGTCACAGCAACACATCAAGACCAGACTATAAACACGAACGTACATATCAACAGGACATGCGAACATGTTGGGCGAACGACGGGTGATGGGTATGCTACATGACAAAGAGTAAGTTTCCTCTCTTACCTTGACTAAGACGGGTCGAATCACAAGAGTACTGCCGTAGCTCAGAGGTCACCGGTTGATGGGACGTGTCCAGGACAGGTTGTTGTGGCTTCGAAGATTTGAGGCTTGCGTCTGACGACGAATCTGGCTGTGTGAGAGGTTTTAACGGTGATCCCCGAGGGGCGGGGCTTAGGCGGATTAGCCAGCGCGCATGGTAGGGATGACTGGATGCGTGGAAGGGATGACTGTGTGCAGCGAGCCTCGGAGCTGGGTTGCCCGCTCGTCACACACACACCACCACCAACAATAACACACACACGCACACACACACACCCACACGCACACACACACACACACACACACACACACGCGCGCGCGTTTAACTTCTCTCTCCTCTCCTCCTTCACCTCCCTCAAACCTCCAATACCTTTATGGCCTTCACCCTTGTAATTAATGTTTTGTTGGCCGCAGTTCTCATGTTTTGAACAAGATTGCGGTAAAACTTCAGGATTTTAGGGTGCTGCCCCTTGCACATTTGTATGTGTTAAAGGACGTGAAAGTAGAGAGCTTTAGGAAGCACAGAAACTTGGTTCGTAGTTCTTTTTCGTAGGAAGCGTTTTCCTACGTCACAATTTTTGCGCTTCCAGAAGGTCACGACTTCCTCATTTGCATTATGCAGAAAACGTCGCTGAGTGAAAATGCGGAATTTTTTTACGATTTTGACGAATCGTTATTCTCATGTAAGTTTCTGGTATTTTTTATTTATTTTTTTATATTGGGTCAATTGCTATAAACGTAAGCTTGAATAAATGCTTTGGCTGTGTTCTCTCACCATTTGTTGTTGTCAATGATTCAATAAAATACGCGTACTTTGCTCCGCTGCTTTTGCTTTCAGATGTAAAGTTGCGGAGGAGTTTGTGGTTTCAATTGAGATTTTCCACATGCGTTTTGCATTATATCTAGGTTTCAAGTGTCTCCTATGGGCATGATGAACCAAATCTAAAGACTCGTGCGTTTTCGATGAAAACAACCTCTGCAAATTAGATAGTTATGATGACATTTACCTCCCCTGGACAAGGACGAACAAAATTGTGTCCATACTAAAGGCGCTGCCTTTTCAGAATCGCAGGCACGAAGAAAAGTTCGTTAGGGTTTCCCGATTGCATAACCGGAAACGAATCAAGTTTCGCTGTTTGATCTAAAGTTCTCTATTCAATAAATTCTGTACTAATTTGGATTTTGGAAAGCTTTGGCTCGGAAGAGTCCGTTGGACCTAAAGCAATAACCATGTAATTGAAAAGCTTAGCGTAGTCTTGGTTCTCAGTTAGCCTATTGACCAATGATGTACATGTAGGCATGCTTAACATAGATCTTTTACTCTTTGATGACGTAATCTTATATCACCCTCCATTCCCTTTTAATTAGATTTTATCTCTTTGCGTTCAGGATGAGTGAGGAATGAGCGACAAAGTTTAAGCTTGAATTCCTATCTATCGTATTCCGTAACTCAAAAGTCGTTGGGGCACCACAGATGATAGTTTAAGCAGCGTATTCTATCTTTCTCTGTCCTCAGCAACTCTCATGGCTTCACAGTGTCAAGCCAGTGCATTCTTGAATGCTGTCTTCCCGCTTCTTTTTCTGTCTCCCTATTCTCTGCCTACTTGCACTGTGCTGTACAGGATGGTTTTTGCAAGGCCTGATGCTCTGGTGACGTGGCCATATCATCGGAGTTTATGTTTCTTCACACTGTGAGCATGCCATCGTGTTGCCCAATGGCTTGTGTGATGGTCTATCGGACTTCGTTGTTGGTGATGTGCTGGGTATAGGAAATGCCCAGAAGTCTTCTGCAGCACCTCGCCTCCATGCTTTGTATTCCTCGTTGTAGGTCTGCTGTGGGGGTCCATGTTTCGCAATAATATAGGAAGATGTAGATGACAAGGGAGCACAGCAACCTTACCTTGGAGTGTAGACTGATGTTTCCGTTTTTCCAAAGAGGCTTCAACCTGGTCAGTGCAGCAGTTGTGCTATCCTAGAGAAAACTTCCTGTCGCAACACATTGTCTGATACAATTGCTCCTAAGTATTTGAAGCTGTGCACCGTGTTAAGTGGTTGGACTTGGACTTTGATGTCCGTGTTGATGTCATTAGTGTTGTTGGTCATCATTTTGGTCTTCACTGATCTTATTTCCATTCCAAAGGCTCTGGAGGTGTGTCAAACCTCTGTACCAGAGGTTCAAGTTCTTGTTCCTCTCCAGGCAATCCATCAATGTCATCCGCAAAACGGAGGTTAGAGATTGCTCTAATTTAATTTACACTGTGGAAAAATGTGATTATTGATGAGCACAATCAATATGTTATCAGTACAACTTATGTTAATCTGATGAATAAAATTTGATACAACAACAACAATAATGATAAAGGAGTGAATGCCAATCATAACATTTGAAAAACACTACCTGATCAAATATTTTGGCGCTGGTCATGCTGATTTCGTCAACAAGCAGTACGTCGATTGTAAATAATTTCTTGCACAATTCGATTTTTGAACGTATAACCGAGACAGCCTCCTCTTTAGTGTACCTCCCATCCATGATGCCTGCCCAGCGATGCAAAGATTCGGTATTGGCATTTGCGAAACTGCGTTGCTGCTATTCCCATTTGAAGTAATAACAGCAACTTTCTTGCCCATTTCACCAAGTATCCTTGCATTTTCTCGCTCAAGTTAATGTTTTGCCATTGCCTGCTTGACCTAAAACAGCCACGTTTGGCACAGAAACTATCCGATCGAAGGCATTTTTCTGACACGTTGTAAAATCAGCCATGCGGTTTAAACAAATTAATAATTTCCATTTGGGCGTCTTGACGCACTGTTATTTACTTGCTTAGTACCCCACTTCCGTAAAGTGATCATGAAAAATGTTTTTTTTTTTAAAGACAATTTTACCGAAATTAACGGGTTTGAAAATAGACAGAGCATATGTATTATTTTGTTGGTTTGAGTGAATCACTGCCAAAATGAATGAGTTGCCTTCTCTGGAAAGAACTCTTCGTTTGTTCATATAGTTTTGAAAACTGCGATGACCAGCAATTTTCGCTTGCTTCATTTTTGGGACCTTGTATTATAGATAACCAAAGGGAGACGTGTCACGGGCATAGGCGCTCACGTATCCAGATACAAGCGCCTGTGGTCCAGTATTATACGGTCCATGACTGAACCCGTAGCATAGTTGCTCGCTAAGGTTTTTCGTGTAAGTTTGATACAAAAGACCCTGTCCTCCTACCCGGGACACCAAAGACGTATTTCAGAAGCAGGAAATATGTTCAAAGATCGCACGGTTATATGATATTGGTGTAGGGTTCGACAAGGGGCCAGAGGAAATCACTCCCTGTCACATAAACAATCAAACTTTAGTGATTGGTTTGAGCAATGGAAGTCCACTTGATCGTTTATCATTAGGGTAATAATAATGCCAATGTTATGGTTACAAGCCCACTTGATCATTTATCATTAGGGTAATAATAATGCCAATGTTAGGGTTACAAGTCCACTTTATCATTTATCATTAGGGTAATAATAATGCCAATGTTAGGGTTACAAACCCACTTGATCATTTATCATTAGGGTAATAATAATGCCAATGTTAGGGTTACAAGCCCACTTGATCATTTATCATTAGGGTAATAATAATGCCAATGTTAGGGTTACAAGTCCACTTTATCATTTATCATTAGGGTAATAATAATGCCAATGTTAGGGTTACAAACCCACTTGATCATTTATCATTAGGGTAATAATAATGCCAATGTTAGGGTTACAAGCCCACTTGATCATTTATCATTAGGGTAATAAGAATGCCAATGTTAGGGTTACAAGTCCACTTTATCATTTATCATTAGGGTAATAATAATGCCAATGTTAGGGTTACAAACCCACTTGATCATTTATCATTAGGGTAATAATAATGCCAATGTTAGGGTTACAAGCCCACTTTATCATTTATCATTAGGGTAATAATAATGCCAATGTTAGGGTTACAAGTCCACTTTATCATTTATCATTAGGGTAATAATAATGCCAATGTTAGGGTTACAAACCCACTTGATCATTTATCATTAGGGTAATAATAATGCCAATGTTAGGGTTACAAGCCCACTTGATCATTTATCATTAGGGTAATAAGAATGCCAATGTTAGGGTTACAAGTCCACTTTATCATTTATCATTAGGGTAATAATAATGCCAATGTTAGGGTTACAAACCCACTTGATCATTTATCATTAGGGTAATAATAATGCCAATGTTAGGGATACAAGCCCACTTGATCATTTATCATTAGGGTAATAATAATGCCAATGTTAGGGTTACAAGTCCACTTTATCATTTATCATTAGGGTAATAATAATGCCAATGTTAGGGATACAAACCCGTTTTCGCCAAAAGTTAAAAAAACAAAATTAAATTTAAAAAAAGAATTGGAGACCTTTCACTAGTTGCACTTGGACAAATGGTTGTTCTTATTGGATACTTGTTCTTATTGGATACTTGTTCTTATTGGATACTTGTTCTTATTGGATACTTGTTCTTATTGTATACTTGTTCTTATTGGATACTTGTTCTTATTGTATACTTGTTCTTATTGGATACTTGTTCTTGTTGGATACTTGTTCTTATTGGATACTTGTTCTTATTGGATACTTGTTCTTATTGGATACTTGTTCTTATTATATACTTGTCCTTATTGGATACTTGTTCTTATTGGATACTTGTTCTTATTGGATACGTGTTCTTATTGGATACTTGTTCTTGTTGGATACTTGTTCTTGTTGGATACTTGTTCTTATTGTATACTTGTTCTTATTGGATACTTGTTCTTATTGGATACTTGTTCTTATTGTATACTTGTTCTTATTGGATACTTGTTCTTATTGTATACTTGTTCTTATTGTATACTTGTTCTTATTGTATACTTGTTCTTATTGGATACTTGTTCTTATTGGATACTTGTTCTTATTGTATACTTGTTCTTATTGGATACTTGTTCTTATTGTATACTTGTTCTTGTTGGATACTTGTTCTTATTGGATACTTGTTCTTATTGGATACTTGTTCTTATTGTATACTTGTTCTTATTGGATACTTGTTCTTATTGTATATTTGTTCTTATTGTATACTTGTTCTTATTGGATACTTGTTCTTATTGTATACTTGTTCTTATTGGATACTTGTTCTTATTGTATACTTGTTCTTATTGGACACTTGTTTATTATTTATCATTAGGGTAATAAAAATGATAAACTTGTTCTTATTGTATACTTGTTCTTATTGGACACCTGACATCGAAAAGGTCAAGGACGCTCACGCAAGCAGGGCGACACGACCTTTGGGGCAGCAGATTTTTTTACGTTTTTCAAGTTTTCTTACGTTGAATTTTTATACCAAGTCGACAAAAAGTTTTCTGAAGGTTGTCTGGTGCTGTGTACGATGGAGACTGGGAAATGTTTCGTGTTTGTGTGCATCTGGTCTGATTTTTGTGCATGTGTATTGTCAACAAGGCCAAGATGGTGGCCGTCATTACCGTTACAGCCGTGAGTATCTGCTTGCCCTCCGTAGGCCTACTGTCAACACTGGCTTCCACCTCAGTGATATTCCATCAGACATTTCTCTTCGATGTGACCCAAATACTCCCGTCGGCGACCGAAGCAAAAAGTCTAGCTCTAGAAAGAGAGGAAAGAGAGGAGGGGTTCAGCGTAGACTTCGAAAGTTTGGACTGAATGATCGACGCAGAGTTCCACCATTGCCGTCAGTTCTGCTCTCTAATGTGCAGTCAATTCGCAACAAGACCGACGAACTTGAGGCCTACGTACGCTGTCAAAAGGATTACCAAAACACGTGCCTTTTCGCCTTCACTGAAACATGGTTGGACGATAATGATCGGGACGAAGATTTATGCATCACTGGCTTCGGTCGTCCCATCAGATTGGATAGAGACTGTAACGGGTACATGACAGAAGGGAGAATGACAGAAGGGAGAATGGACAAAAAGTCGAAAGACAGATGGTTGACTGGACAAAATGGAGAATGGACGAAATGGAGAAAGACAAAACGGAGAAAGGCAGAAAGGAGACTGGACAAATTGGAGAACGGACAAAGGGGAGAATTGAACATTCAAACAGGAAATTGGACAAAATAAATCTAACTTATGTGATAAATTGTATTCATAGACATAAACATACACACTAAATTTTATTCATAAACATACACACTAAAAACATGTATCAGGATGTAAAATAATTTGAAAAACGTCAAAAATTAAAGTTTTGAGCGATTCCCTGCAGAAAGCACAGGAATTCAACAGCTCCATTTGTTCATAAACATACACACTAAAAACATGTATCAGGATGTAAAATAATTTGAAAAACGTCAAAAATTAAAGTTTTGAGCGATTCCCTGCAGAAAGCCCAGGAATTCAACAGCTCCATTTGTTCTGGTTTCGTACTCTGCCACGATTCTTTTCATTCTTTGCTCACGCCTTTCCCATGTGGGTCTCCTTCTTTTGGGGTTTTCTCCGCAGTTGGCGGCGTGCATGTGCATCTCTGTGTGAGCTTGCTCTCCTTTAAGGAACTTTAAAAACTTCCAGATGTCTGGATGTTTTTGGTTGAGGATAGTCTGAATCCTTCTATGCCACCCTTCTAAGTGGTTTGTCGTTCGTGGTTCTTGTTGCAAAGTTCTCTCATGCACAGACCACAGATCAGGTGGAAACCTTGGCTCCTTCCAAACTAGTCTTACACCGTTGCCAGACGGACGTAGTTTAGTCTGGTATGAGCCAATGTATGTCATCTCGAAGTAAGAAATGTACTGGTCCACCTCCACCTGATCTGGGTGATCTTCGGCAAAACATTCTTTTGATTGAGCAAACGCATTTCTGACATGTGCAGGACGTACAAAAGCAACGGCTGTTAACATTCTTATCTTTAATTCAAAGTCTTTGTCTTCTCTGTACCGAATGCTTAGTCCAAGATCCTGAATTTTTCTCCAGTTGGCTTGTGCCAGGTGGAAAAAACACAGCTCAATTGAAACAACTCAAATCGTCATTTTCCCTTTTTACCCGGTTTCCCTTTTCCCTATTCTCCCTTTTATGATTTCTCCCTTCTGTCCATTCTCCCTTTTGTCCATTCTCCCCTTTGTCTCATTCTCCCTTTTGTCCGTTCTCCATTTTGTCCATTCTCCCATTTGTCTATTCCCCAATTTGTCTTCTCCATTTTGCATTTCTCCCTTTTGTCGATTCTCCCTTCTGTCGGCCACCCACTGTAACATCACTAAGAAATCCACTGGTGGAGGTGTTTGCTTTTATGTGAACGAACGGTACTGCAACACTGTGATTGTACGAGAGAAGATCTGCACTCCTGACATCAAACTTCTAACCATTTCACTCCGCCCCTATTACCTGCCCAGGGAGTTTCCACAATTGTTTTACACTCTTGTTTACATCCATCCACGTGCTAATGTTAATGCAGCCGCTCAGCTGATCGCTGACGTTACACATAAACTTGACACTATTTCTCCCGATGCCCCAAAATTCGTCCTTGGGGACTTCAACCATTGTCAACTGAAAAAAACACTTAAAACTTATAAACAATATGTGACCTGTGCAACGACAAAGAAGAACACTACACTGGACCTGTGCTTTGGCTCTGTCCCTGATGCATACCAATCTAAGTCTATGCCATCGTTCGGTGGTTCTTACCATAACAGTGTTTATCTGATGCCAGTTTATAAGCCTATTTTTCATCGCCTGCAGCGTGTTGTGAAGTCTGTGAAGTGCTGGTCAGCTGATAGTATTGCTTGTTTGCAGGGATGTTTTGATTGTACTGAATGGAGTGTGTTTCATGATGCGTGTGACAGTTTGGAAGAATTAGTGGATGTGATTTCGTCTTATATTTCCTTTTGTGTTGAAACTGTTATTCCTGTGAAGGAATGTGTGGTTTTCCCAAACAATAAGCCTTGGGTGTCCAAAGATTTAAAGTCAGTTTTAAATAAAAAGAAACGTGTGTTTTTCAATGGAAGTGACCATGACAAAAAGATGATCAACAGGGAAGTCCGTGATGCTATCAAGAAAGCCAAAAGGGTTTACAAAGAGAAAGTAGAATCCCAGTACAGTGGTGGCAACCTTAGGGGTGCCTGGAAGGGGATTATGTCCATGGTATCTGTCAATCAGAAAACGGATTGTTCTAAAGTCTGTAAAACTTGAAGGTGTTGTTGATGCTGATGTGCCCAACGTTTTAAACCATTTTTATTCTCGCTTTGAAAAGCATGACTTTTCTGCCAACATCTCTGATATTAGGACTTCACTTGTACCTGACCATAATGTTATTATTATTTCAGAGGAGACTGTGACCAAAATGTTTAAGTCTATGAATGTTAACAAAGCACCTGGCCCTGATGGGATTTGTGGTAAAACACTGCGTTATTGTGCTGATCAGCTTGGCGCCGTCTTCCAGCCTCTCTTCCAACAGTCTGTCGATTCTGGGAAAATACCATCTCTTTGGAAATTTTCTAATGTTGTCCCATTACCCAAAAGGTCTAACCCTAAACAACCTAACGACTTTAGGCCTGTTGCTCTCACATCTCTTGTGATGAAAACTCTTGAAAAAATTATCAAGGCTCTGGTTTTGAGTGCGACTGAAAAGTTTCTTGACCCGCTCCAGTTTGCTTACCGGGCTGGTAGGGGGGTGGAGGACGCCAAGCTGTTCATCTTAAATACTCTGTACAAGCATCTAGAAAAACCAAAGGCACACGCACGCCTCGTTTTTGCAGATATTTCTTCTGCATTTAATACCATGCAACCACATATTCTGGCGAAAAGATTGATTGAGGATTTTAGGCTTTCTGACCAACTTGTTTTGTGGATCTTGGATTTTCTGGTTGATAGACAGCAGAGAGTTTGTGTTAATGGTTGTTTTTCTGATATTGCTGTTACATATACAGGGAGTCCTCAGGGATGTGTGTTATCTCCCCTGCTTTTTATTTTGTACACTGACAGCTGCAGAAGTACCCAAGAGTGTAGGTTTTTAGTTAAATTTTCAGATGACTCTGCCTTGTTGTCTCTTTTTCAGGGCCCGGAAAACGATCATGGTCTTGCCCTTTCTGATTTTGTTAACTGGTGCGATAAAATTTTTTGGAAATGAACGTGTCTAAAACAAAAGAAATGCTTTTTGATTTTAGGACAGTGAAGGATGATGTCCGTCCATGTGTTATTCATTGTGAAGATGTGGAAGTTGTTGACACATATAATTATTTGGGTACAGTTTTTGATAGTCAGCTGAAATTTGATGTCAACACCCACAGTCTTGTCAAACGTGGTCAGCAAAGAATGTATCTTCTTAGGAAACTAAAATCCTTCTCTGTAAACACAAAGATCCTCAGTTTGTTTTACCAGTCTTTTATAGAAAGTTTGCTGACTTTTTCTTTTATCTGTTGGTTTCACGGTCTGACTGTGAAGGATAGGAACAGCCTGAATAGCATAGTCAATGTCTGCTCAAAGATTATTGGAGTTAGGCAGAGAGATCTTTCTTCTTTCTGTGATCAGCAGATCTTACGGAAAACCGGGAGCATCCTTAATAGTCATCAGGAACATTGTTTGAAACCCGAGTTCACACTGTTGCCATCCAGACGCCGATATGCTATGCCCATCTGTAAGGGAAATCGGCGTTCTAAATCTTTTATTCCCAGTGCAATCCGTCTTCTTAATAGTACTAACCGCTTTTAGTTTTCGGCACTTTGGGGATCTTATTTGTTATATAGTGAGAGTCTCCCTTTAGTGTCTATGTGTACTGGCTGAACTTTTTAATCAACTTGTTGAATTTTGTTGACTTTTGTGATATCACTTGTGATCATGATTCGCGTGTGTGTGCTTGTGTGATGTTTTTTAAATTTATGTGGTTTTTTTGTGTGTTTTTTTTTCAAAAAATGGTTTATGATACATTTTTTGAGTTTCTTTATGCTGCCTCATAAACTTATAATGTAATTGCCCTTTGGGATGAATAAAGTTGTATTGTATTGTATTGTATTGTATTGTTCTTATTGGATACTTGTTCTTATTGGATACTTGTTCTTGTTGGATACTTGTTCTTATTGGATACTTGTTCTTATTGGATACTTGTTCTTATTGTATACTTGTTCTTATTGGATACTTGTTCTTATTGTATACTTGTTCTTATTGGATACTTGTTCTTATTGGATACTTGTTCTTATTGGACACTTGTTCTTATTGGATACTTGTTCTTATTGGATACTTGTTCTTGTTGGATACTTGTTCTTATTGGATACTTGTTCTTATTGGATACTTGTTCTTATAGGATACTTGTTCTTATTGTATACTTGTTCTTATTGGACACTTGTTCTTATTGGATACTTGTTCTTATTGGATACTTGTTCTTATTGGATACTTGTTCTTATTGGATACTTGTTCTTATTGGACACTTGTTCTTATTGGACACTTGTTCTTATAGGATATTTGTTCTTATTGGATACTTGTTCTCGTGGTGCCTATAATGATCGAAAAGTTCAGAGCTATTTAGTAACAGATCATTATTATACTCCTCGAATTCTGTAGAATGTTCTATGACGTAAGAGAGTGTTAACTCCAGTGATGGGTTTTATTTGAAGTGGTTGATTGCGCCATTCTGGAAGGTTCTGTATTTTTCCTGTTTATTGATAAACTATATAATTATATAAGCAACGCGGTCTGAGCGAGAGCAGAGGTGCTTTTGAAAGGAGATTTTGTATGCTGTTGATGTTGTTTGCTGAATAAACTATAAAAACGTTTATAACGACGACTTCTGCCTTGTTGCTGAATGAACGGTTTGCATTGATAACGAATTGAAGATATACAAGACTCAAGCATCGGAGCTGAAACGATCATTGCCGTGTAACATAGTCCTAAACTGAAACCGTAATTTAAGTTTCGTATTATCCGGTTCACGAATAGGCTAATATGATTAGGTTATAGGAAATTGATTGCTAAAAACTGTATTCCGATGAATCCTCCAATCTAAAAATTCAAAAATAAAAATTCAGTTTTCCTTTCAGTCTTCTAATAGCGATCTCCCAGCCTTTACACCACATCTTTGAGTGTAACGTTGATTTGTATTTGTTGTGTGTGTGAGAGTGGGTGAAACATGTGCGTCGAGTGTGTATGACGGTACAGATCGCCGCGTTTTGAGCCCTGATTGGTAAAGTGGAGAAAAGCTCGTACAATAGCATCCAGTCTTCTTCTTCTTCTTCTTCTTCTTCTTCTTCTTCTTCTTCTTCTTGTCATTCTCTTCCTCTGCTTTTTCTTATTCTTCTTCTTAGAATTCCGTTATTGGCAAGAAAATAAAAAAGTGGCCACGTTCACTGTCCATCTTTGCAGTGTGATAGCTCTGATGGCTAAATGTTGACTGACGTCCCTACCCCCTCCTCCCTGGGATGGTCATCCCGGTCTGCCATATCGCCAATGGTGGCTGTAGACGTTAAACTTCAGTGTTCTTTCATTCTTCTTTTTATCTACCCTATGGAATGTAAGAAAATGCCATTTCATCCCATAAATAGTGGTAATAATGAACAAAAGAATCAATATCAGACGGGGTGAGAGAGTGAGGGGCATGAGGTAGGGGTGGAGGAGGGTTGAAAGAAAATTAAAAGCAAATATTTTATAGTGCGAAACAGAAGCAATATGGTCATGAACGGTGATGGGTTAATCATGTCATTACGACACACACGGACGGACATTTATTTGCGTGCTTGAAAGAAGGCTCCGACAGTCAGTGCTGCAGTTGCCGTGCTGTTGATAAAACAAATCAAGTCCCAGTTTTGGTTAAAGTGCGTTTGAAGCCGAGATCAAAATGACGCACAAAGCTTTGCGTCAGCGTTGAGGAGGAATTACATTGTCAATCCCTCGCGTGGTATGAGGTAGAGTTTGTATTGCCAGCGCCTTGAGCAGATCTTGAGTTTGAAAAGCGCTATATGACAACAAGGAAATAACACCCTGTATTATCAAATTGGTAGAGAGAGAGAGAGAGAGAGAGAGAGAGAGAGAGAGAGAGAGAGGAGAGAGAGAGAGAGAGAGAGAGAGAGAGAGAGAGAGAGAGAGAGTTCAAAATGTATTTGTACAAAAAAGCCACAGGCTCCGGTACGATGTACATACACATTCACACGTACTTCATTCCCCATACCTATCCCAACACTCACATATTCACTACTCCCCCCAACGCCCACTCCCTCCCCTCCCCTCCCCTTCCCTAAGTCAACCTATGAAAGCAAAATAACTAACTAAATAACTAAATAACCGCTCTTTCAACTTTCTTCGTTTTCTTTCCTTATTCATTCATCAAACAGTGCAAAACAATGTATCAGCCATCCACAAACTGCCGCCTTATTGACATTGCATGACAAATACATTTTGAAACACTTGCAGTAATATCTATATCTATACCTGCCAGTAAAACTTGCTTACGAACCTTTCAAATATCCGAATACAACAAACACCTATAAAAAAAAAAAAAGAAAACATGGTCTTCGTCTTCAGTTGCATTTTTACAACAAATGCAAAACTTATTAGCAACTGAGGCATTACAACGACGCAAATTGGCATTAACTGGTAATGAATTTACCCTTGCTTGAGTAAATGCTACTCTAAAGCAATATACCTAAAGATTTGAAAAATACATTTCACGGTCAGGCAAACATTTAAAGGTACTATACATGGAAAATCTATCTTTATCTCTTATTGAGCCAAACATTTAAAGGCACCATACATGGAAAATCTATCTTTATCTCTTATTGAGCCAAACATTTAAAGGTACTATACATGGAAAATCTATCTTTATCTCGTATTGAGACAAGCCAATCCTGTTTCTATAGGTCAATCAGTCTTTAAATGTTTTAATAAAAACTGATACATTCCTACTCCTTGATTTAGCCATACAAAGCCAACCTCGGACTGAAATAAAATTTCTCTAATACGAGAACCCCAACATTTCACATCATTAGCATTTAAAGTATGTAACATTTAATAAGGTTGCCATGGTACTCTATTGTGATCTAAGTGTAATAATCCAAACCAATATGTAATACATCTGACGTATGCAGTAACGTCAAGTGGGTATCTACCGAGTTCACCGTATATCATTTTGTTAGGAATTTTAACTGGAACGTTCAAAAAATGTCTTATATGCATACAAGTGTATTCGTTCAATAGTGTCAAGCTTGTGAGCACCCCAAACCTCTGAAGCAGAAGAACGGACTGAATTGTTGCTATCAAAGATTTTAAAGAAATTTTATTTTGACATTTCTTTACAGTTGTAGAAAAGCTTTCAGTAGGCAAATAAGGGCTTTTATAGATTTTGCGACCATATGTTATGTCCCCTGTTTTACAATAAGTTTAGTTGTAAATGTGAAACCAAGAGCATTATTTATTCACAACTTCTAGTTGCTTACCGTCGTAATACAATTTTCCTCTTTTAGACAAGTGTCCTCCCTTCCTAAAGACCATATTTTGTTTTTTAGTTTTATCAAGATTTACGTTCATTTTTTAATGCACTGCAACATGTCTTTATTGAATGTAATTGATTCTGCAAACCAGATGGTGTGGTCAACAATTGAACAACATTAACTGCAAATAAAGTAAAATCAACTCCAAAAGACCCGGCAACAGTTGCACTCCATGTCTACCAGTTTGATTAATATGATTAGCTAAATTATTAATACAAATTGAGAATAAAGCAGGGCTGATTTTACACCCCTGTCTAACGATCACTGAACAGCTGAAAAACTCAGAATATTCTCCATTTGATGTAACACAAGAAAGCAAAAAATTGTACATAGACATTAAAGATACGAGAAATTTCCCTTTAACCCCTTAGTTATATAAAGCATTTAACAGCAGATCATGCCGAGCACTGTCAAAGGCCTTACGGAAATCAGCAAAGGCTGCGTACATTTTATAGCCGTTTTTACTAAAGTATTTTGTACCCTAGAATATAATGTAAATGTGCGGTCTGTGGTTGAATATTCTTTCCGAAATCTTGCCTGAGACAGTTGTCGTGTAATGTTGTCACTGCTTTCAAGCCAGTTATATAGTCCTGTATTCAAAATATTAGTGTAACTCTTGCTTAAAATATTAATTATTATTTAATGAATTATCAGGACTATTACGAGAGAGAGAGAGAGAGAGGGAGAGAGAGAGAGAGAGAGAGAGAGAGAGAGAGAGAGAGAGAGAGAGAGAGAGAGCACAGGGTTAAGAATCTGAGAGTCGCTGGGCTTATTTGAATTAATTTTGTCGTCGTCATAAGAGCAGAGTGCGGGTAGATCGATGTTTAGGAAGCATTGTTTCCCGATTTCTCTTCATAGCAAATACAGGAACTCGTCGAGCACTTTATCTGTACATTCGTACTGGAAAATGGATAGACTACTTGACAGAAGCTTTTATAAATTATGTAAGAAGAGAATGGAATGGTATAGAAACAAAGAGAAGAGAAGAGAGAAAGAGAAGATCTAATACAGCATTTTACAAATATATAATATTTGAAGCACAAGTACTGGCGCGCGCCCGCCCGCCCGCGTTCGTTCGCACACACACTCACACACACACCCACACAAGTATGTAGAAAACCAAGACTGGGTTTTATTAAGAATGTAGGAATCGGAAAATCATTTTTTGACGGAAAAGGGTTAGGGCTAGGGATAGATCTACAACTAACCCTTACCCGAACCCTTCTCTACAAAGTTGACCTAGTTCGTTTCCTATAGGCGACGAAATAGGTCGAATTTTTGTTAAAATATCTCCGAAAATTGACTGTATTTTCTCCGTCCCGGATAGAGCACTCCTGTGTACTTAAAACATTCTCATGCACTACAACTGCACTCCCATGCACTAAAAGAGCACTCCTGTGTACTTAGAAAAAAGTGGGTGGCTGGAAAACACTGGGTGGCTAATGCACTCACCCATTTCCTTTATAAAAAGCAAGGTTAGTCACCCATTTCAAGGCTTATGTCTCCCCACACACACACACACACACACACACACACACACACACACACACACACGCATCGAGCCCAAACGGATAGAAAAACCAATGGAACTGTAAAAGTAAATTGAATGAATGAATGGACATTGAAGTGTAACGTCCACCCACCATTGGCGATATGGCGGACGGGGATAACCGTCCCAGTGAACAAGGGGTACGGACCTAAATCAACGCTGAACCATCAGAGCAATCATACTGCTAAAATGGACGGTGAAAAATGGCTACTTTTATCTTGCTCATCACGGGATTCGAACCTGGGTCACCGATTTGCCAGGGGAATGCTCTACCACTTGAGCTACGGCGATGGGCGAGAAATTGCGATCGATGAAAAGACAGCAGTAAAACAAAATTAGTCCATGCATAACTTGTCACTACAGCATTGGCTTCTGTTGCGATATTATTCTGCCGTTGACCTACTTCAGTCGGCCTATCAATTGAATAATAAAACACAATCCTTTGATGGTAGCATTTTGATGTTATCCCAGCTTTATGTTACCGAACGCTCTCTGGCAGCCCCCATGTTCAAACACCATTGTGTTTCTACAGCTGATAGTGCTATGTTCCCCAAACTCTATAGACCTACAACCGTAACCATCAATTCAAATAAATGTTTCCACGGTACTAATAATTACTGCCATGGTCCTATGTTACCAGAGCTCTACGCTCATGAAATGAGTTCACAGCGCTGTTGTAAAGCTCGTATGTAGATTTGTGAGAACTTACAAGCTGTGTGTATTTAGAGCTAGATTCATGCAAACATAGAGCTGTTGGAACATAGAGACGATCCCCTTTTGATCACCGCCTGCCAACAGATTCTTATACCGCCTTTTTTTTTTTAAATCTATCCTGCTCTATCTCTTTTTTTTTCACGTTTTGTAGTTGGCCATAGCCCAAAGCACCTCACTAAAGAGTATCTTTGATTCGAAGCAACTGGAATCGACTTCATCATCGCTCTTGCTGTAAGCTATCTCTCTGTGTCTCTGTCTGTCTCTGTCGTTTCTGTCTCTTTGTCAGTGACTGTCTCTCTTTCTGTTTCTGTCTCTGTCTTGGACTGTTCAAAGTTTAACGTTCTCGAAATCTTGAATACATTCTTGAATTATTATATTATATTGTATTTCCGATTTTTGTACATTATTTATATATGTGTATATAAAATTGTAAATGACGATGACTGCATAGTAGTGTCAACGTTTAGAGAGAATAATGCAAGGACAGATTGTAAGAAGTTAACAGCCTCAAGCTCGCCATCCTCGTTGGAAATAACAATGTCGGAATCTGAATGTCTCCTTCAGGCAAGCAGGCTACAGATTGCATGCTGTGTTAAGTTCTCGGCCAATTTCTCTGCCATCCCTTCCCCCTCCCTCCTCCCCCTTTCCTCACTCCAAACCTCTCTCTCTCCCCCCCCCTCTCTCTCTCTCTCTCTCTCTCTCTCTCTCAAGGACTAATTGTAAGAATAAGCTGTAAGCTTAAAATTATTATCCTTGTAACATGTTGTAATTGCAATAAACGTTTAAAGTCTAAAACGTTTAAAGTCTCTCTCTCTCATCTTCAGCGCCCTTCTGTTTCATTTCACCCCAATTCACAGCCACGTGGACATCAACCTGGACAACAACAACAACAAAAAAAAAAAGAGAGAGAGAGAGAGAGAGAGAGAGAGAGAAAGAAAAAAATAAGAAAAAAAGCGAGTTCAAGAGCATTCACGGAAGGGAGGGAGAGAACTGGCTGTGACAACGATAGCGATTTGTGATGAACCAAGACCCATTACTAAGACCCCTCTCCAGCCATCAAGACCCATCAATAGTCATCGCCAGCGATCTGGAAGCATCAAGTTGATGACCATTTCATTACTTTTCGCGTCCTTCCAAGCCATTGCCGTGTTCTTGCTTACAGTCAGACGGAAAAAAGCAATTTTCCGCTAGTGTGACCATTTCCATGTGGACGTTTTCCTACAATGGAAAACCGCTATCGGACGCAAAAAACGAGTTTGTATTTATATGCCTGTGTGAATGAGTGAGTGAGAGAGAGAGAGAGAGAGAGAGAGAGAGAGAGAGGGAGAGAGAGTGAGTGAGGGAGAGAGTGAGGGAGAGAGTGAGTGAGAGAGAGTGAGGGAGAGAGAGAATGACAGAGAGAGTGAGTGAGAGAGAGTGAGGGAGAGAGAGGGAGAGTGAGTGAGAGAGAGTGAGGGAGAGAGAGAATGACAGAGAGAGTGAGTGAGAGAGAGTGAGGGAGAGAGAGAATGACAGAGAGAGTGAGTGAGAGAGAGTCAGGGAGAGAGAGGGAGAGTGAGTGAGAGAGAGTGAGGGAGAGAGAGAATGACAGAGAGAGTGAGTGAGAGAGAGTCAGGGAGAGAGAGTGAGTGAGAGAGGGAGAGAGAGTGTGAGAGAGAGTGAGTGGGAGAGAGAGTGTGAGAGGGAGAGTGAGAGAGAGGGAGAGAGATTGTGAGAGAGGGAGAGGGAGAGAGAGAGGGGGAGAGGGAGAGAGAGAGGGAGAGAGAGAGGGAGAGAGAGAGTGAGGGAGAGAGAGGGAGAGAGAGAGCTGCTTTCGTATTTTAATGGTTTGATTTATTCTCCCACCTCACCCATTCTTTGCTGCTGTAAAATGCTATAAATAATTGGAGGAAGGGCGCTATGCAAATATTATTCTTCTTCTCTTCTGTTAAAATGTAAAATGTTTATTCTTCTTCTTCATCTCCTTCTTCTTAGTAATAGCAGCAGCAGCAAGCACACATCAGTAGTAGTAGTAGTAGTAGTAGTAGTAGTAGCCTCAGTCTTTCGGTCATCAGACTGAGAATCCCAAACGCTTACGTTTACTTTCCCTTACAAAGTGAGAGGCAACTCAGTCTACTTGAGGTTCCCTGCACGCTGTGTGCCATGCTTTGCGCTGGCGCTTGTCCATGTTCCACGGAGCAGTCGCAGTCGTCGGGACAGCTATATTATAGCACGACTGGGGACCGCCAGATGACCCAGGTCAGACAGCGGCTATTTGTTTGACAGGGCATTCACGACACCCGAGGGCTTGCCTGGTAGTCACACTGCTGGTAGTCACACTGCTTAGCTGAGACGCGCAGGGGCTTACGTTACTGGGTACGAACTACAGCAGTGTAAAGGCGAACAGTAATTAAGACGTGGCGAGACCATAGATACTCTAGAGTATCTATGGCGAGACTTAGCATTGTGAGCCTGCAATGCCAGCGAAACACTCGCCGACATCTAGAGTTCTGTAGTTTGAAAGGCGGAGAAAAGTGGGTTGTCATTTTGGGGATGGAAGAGAAAGAGAGAAGGTGGAGGGGGGTGGTTAGAGAGTTTGGAAGAGAGAGGTAGAGAGAGAGAGAAGAGAGAGAGAGAGAGAGAGAGAGAGAGAGAGAGAGAGGGAGAGAGAGAGAGAGAGACTCAGACATTTTATTCACAACAAGAATACAGAAGTTCCTGTGGGTTCGGGCACTGAATAGAATAGAACCCCCGTTTCCCGGGCGACTAACAGGGGAGATGTCAGCACGGCTTCACTGGGCAAAAGTCTTCTACACAGAGATGATTGACTCTCTCACCATTATCTATAACAAAATCTGGCAGATTGGGGAGTAACATACAATATGGACCCAGTCGCTTGTCATCACTCTTCCCAAAAAGGGTAACCTTCATAAATGTAAAAACTACCGCCCAGCACAGTCCTCCTGAACATAATACTCAACAGGTTGAAACCCCAAGCTGTACAAATCATAGCTGAAGAACAAGCAGGATTTAGAGCAGGGCGAAGTACCACTGATCAGATGTTCAACCTCAGAATAATCTGGGAGGAATACCTACCAACCTACCAACCAAATTTGAAGCACTTTTGGAAAGACAGGCCCACCAGTCTACACTCCAAGGTAAGGTTGGAGTGCTCCCTTGTCATCTCCATTTTCCTGTACTCTTTTGAAACAAGGACCCTCACAGCAGACCTACAACGAAGAATACAAAGCATGAAGATGAGGTGCTACAGAAGATTTCTGGGCATTTCCTATACCCAACACATCATCAACGACGAAGTCTGACACAAGCCATTGGACAACACGATGACATGCTCATATTGGTAAAGAAACGGAAACTCCGATGGTATGGCCACCAGAGCATCAGGCCTTGCACAGACCATCATGCAAGGCATGAACGAAGCAATGAGAGTAACTTGCTGAGGACAGAGAACGATGGATTACGCTAGGTAAACTATCATCTGTAGTGCCGCAACGACTTTCGTGTTACGGGATCGGAAATGATAGGATAGGATACAGATTTTAGGCTGGAACCTAATCTTACAATCGTTCTTCGCATCATTAACACTCACATTCTGCGAGTTTAGTCATATATACCAACGAGAAAACAAATAACTATAAGAACTATTATGCAGCTGTGGCGTAACTAGGGATTTGGGGGCCCGGGGTGGGCTTGGCCTCTTTTGGGGGCCCGGGGGGGGGGAGGGGTGGGCTTGGCCTATTTTGGGGGCCCCTGCATTTTGACCGGTGGCGTAATATTAAATATTTAATGTACAATTTTTTTCCCACACTCCTTTGGGGGCCCCCCTCAAGTGGGGCCCTAGGGGATTTTCGAATTTGAACCCCCCTCCCCCTCCCCTAGGTACGCCACTGTTATGCAGCATACAAAAAGAGATGTAACAATCTATATTGTATTGCAATTATACAATCATAACAAACAACTCAACGTTTATCAAATAATCAGATGATACAATTACACATACATTCTAAGGCGCATCAAATGCATATCAAATAATCAAGGAGCACAATGCGAAACGGTTGACAAAATCAGTGGTTAGGTCGTATTAATGTAATGTTGCCTTAATGTTCGTTGGAATGAAGGGATAATGGTACACGATCTAATGTTTAAAGAAACAGAGTTCCAGATTAGGGGTCCTGAGAATGCAAGAGGGTCACAATGTTGAATAAAAACTGATGGTATAAAGACGTTAGGTTTGCTGCTTGTGGTGTTTCCGATGGTGAAAGACTAGAATCATCAATGATACTGTACTCTTCCATGCTCTACGGAGCAAAGAGTTTAGTTTATTGATATGCACTTCTCCTGCACCACACCATACTGATGACGCGTAAGATGAGATGAGAAAGGCAGTGGAACGTGAACAAAATTCTTCTGGCATCAGGACCGACCCCCAAAAAAAATTACCTAAGAGATACAGATTTTTATAGACAAGTTTGCTAACGTAATCTAGGCTTACATGTTTCTGCCATTTAAGTTTATGTTCAATGATGACTCCAAGCACGCGATAAGTTTCAGCTTGTTCAACAACATCGGCCACAATCACGAGGTCAAGGCAGAGAGAGAGAGAGAGAGAGAGAGAGAGAGAGAGAGAGAGAGAGAGAGAGAGAGAGAGAGAGAGAGAGTGGAAGAGAAAGAGAGAGAGAAGAGAGACAGAGAGACAGAGAGAGACAGAGAGAGAGAGAAGTCGAAACCTTTAATAGGATAATAGCATTAGGTCCTATGAACCTGTTTTACAGCTAGTCCTTAATAAAATTGTAAAATAAAAAAAATTAAAAAAATTAGATAAAAAACTAATTAACATAAAATTCATTTGAAACTAACACAAACCTTAACATAGGTAAGAATTATAAAAAAAAATACTATGAAAATTAATGTACCGAAATACACATACTCTCCACCACAACCACACACAACCACAAGCGAATTCACACATGAACAAATTAAACTGTCGCAAGATAGGAAAGAACAAAATGTATACAATCATCTTAAATATTAGGAGCAATGGAAAATAGAAATGTGTGGAGTCTAATTTTAAACAATGCTAATGATTTACTTTCCTTGATCTCTTGTGGTAGAGAATTCCACATACTTGGACCAGAATATGACAGAGATGTTTTAAATATGTCTAAGCGTGGATTTGGCAAGGTTAAATTATGTCTGAAAATTGAGTAACGAGATGAAGGTTCGCTAAGTACTTTTAAATAATCAGGAGCTCTATTGTTTAGTATATTGTACATTAAAACGGCTTTATTGTAATTAAGGTGTTTGTTAAGGGGAAGCACACCGTCTAGTTTTAATTTGAATCCGTTTTGATGGAATTGTTGAAGATAAGTAATTTTGCAGTTCTGGGTGAATAGAATTAATCTTTTAAACAAGGCACCACTGCATAGAATGAAATAATCATCTCAGAGAGAGAGAGAGAGAGAGAGAGAGAGAGAGAGAGAGAGAGAGAGAGAGAGAGAGAGAGAGAGAGAGAGACAGAGGCAGACAGGAAGAAGACATCGAGGTAGGCCGGTAGACAAACGAACAGAAACAGAAAGAGGGTTTCAGAGCTACAGAATGATAGACATAATTTCAAATAGCGTCGCTTATTGTGTAGATCAACTATGAACAAAAAAAAAGTGTCGAGCGTTCTAATTGTTTTCATCATCCATTCCTAGGGTTGAAAATCATTCATCATTATTCATCATTATGATCGCATTTCATACCAATTGAAAGGAGGAATAACGAAGCTTAACGTCCTATTGCGTAGCGTTAAGGACGAATCACCACTTCGCAACCCTGACAACAATGATCATCATCATCATATCAAAAAGTGGTAGAGCTTTCAATGCCCAATTATTTCTACGTGTGCCTTAGTACAGAGTTTTCGTGACTGATCACCCGATGCCTTGGCAACACATCTGTTTCAAGGGAGATTACTCGCACTTCTTGATCCGGTTGAGGTTTATATTGGCGGACGATCGCGCTTTGTTGTTCATAGCAAATTATTATTGTCGTATTGTCGTATGCCCGAGTCTGGAGACTGAATTTTATTGATGAGGAAGAGAGAGGAGAGGAGGGCGAGGAGGAGGAGAAGGAGGAGGAGGAAGAAGAAGAAGAAGAAGAAGAAGAAGATGATGATGATGATGATGATGATGATGATGATGATGATGATGATGATGATGATGATGATGATGATTTGTTTCTGCACAGGAATGGTTCTCAGGGATGAGAACTGGATCATATTTTGACTGTTTGGGTCAATAACTGGAGTTTGTGATTTGATTGTCGAGGTCAAATACTGGGTTCTCGAGGAATAAAACTGGTTCGGTAACCTCTTTGGATCCGTAACTGGGCACTGCTTAAA
>CM072526.1:21956948-21981948 GCA_036898135.1 Oncomelania hupensis
ACAACGCTTGAAATGTGAGTTTTGTTTACAATCGCAAAGAAAGAGAGAGACAGTCAGACAAACAGACAGACAGAGACAGAGAATGAGATTAGACATTAATAATTGCCTACAGTTTGAGAGTTTACAATCGCAGAAAGAGATATGCAGAGACAGGCAGGAAGCCAGACAGACAGACAGACATGTAAAAATGCTTAGTTTGAGAGTTTAAAATCACAAAGAGAGACAGATGCAGAGACCGAGAGAAAGAGAGATATTTAAAATGCTTAAAGTTCGAGAGTTTAAAATCGGAGAGAGAGAGAGCGAGACAGCGAGACAGAGAGAGACAGAGATAGAGAGTGACAAACACAGACAGACAGACTGAGAGACAGAAGGGTTGCAATAGTTGTAGTAGTGGTGGTTATGGTGTGTTGTTTTTTCTCCAAATGATGGAGGTGCAGAGAGAATGAACACGTAGAGGGATGGGGTAAAAAGTGTGTCGTCTGAACAAAAATGACTTCCCTTTCCTGTAGGAAATCTGTCTTTACACTCAAAGGTTGAGCTGATGTTCCGGCACTGTATTTCTTGTGGTTGTTGTGTGACTGGAGTAGCTCTCTCTCTCTCTCTCTCTGTCTCTGTCTCTTTCTTTGACTCTCTCTCTCTCTCTCTCTCTCTCTCTCTCTCTCTCTCTCTCTCTCTGCATCTGTCTCTATCAGTCTATGTCTCTGTCTTGTCTCTGTTTCCGATAAAATGGGACAATAAAGGATTTTTATAAAAATAAAAAAAGCAAAACAAAAAAACAACAACAACGAATAAGCTGGCTGAGATGTGCTGCCCTGATGGGCCGGAAAAAAAAACTACCGTAAATTATGTTGTTCGCTGCACAAACTAGGTTTCCATCAGTAAGTGCAATGTAGGAAAGGGCCGTAACTTATGACTTTTGGGATGCAGTTATGCCTCTCACCCCCCTCTCCACCCTTCACCCTCTCTGTCTATTTGTATGTCTGTCTCTCTCTCTCTCTCTCTCTCTCTCTCTCTCTCTCGTGTGTGTGTGTGTGTGTGTGTGTGTGTGTGTGTGTGTGTGTGTGTGTGCGCGCGCGCTCGCATATTGTGTTTGTATCCAACAAACTTGTATCCTTGTATCCAACGTACTAAAGAGACGTAACTCATGATTGTTGGGATGCAGTTGCGCCTCTCTGTCTCTATTTTTCTCTCTGTCTGTCTGTCTGGCTCTCTCTCCCTCTCTCTTCCTCTCTCCCTCCCTCTCTCTCTCTCTCTCTCTCTCTCTCTCTCTCTCTCTCTCTCTCTCTCTCTCTCTCTCTGTGAAATATGTGCGTGTGTATACGTGTGTGTGTGTAACATGTAAGCTAGATTGTTATTTTGGAAATCAAACACATACAGCTCTATTCTTTCTGGAACCTAAGAGTGGGAACGGGAAGTAAATCGTGATTTCTTGAATATAGTAAGTTCCCTTTAGTAAATTTCTTTAGTACAGAAGTAAGAACATTCAAAGATGAAAGCATCGCGCGAGATATTCTAATCACACAACGACCACAAGCAGTACAGAGCCGGAAAATCAGCTTAACTTTTGAATGGATAGATAGATAGATAGATAGATAGATAGATAGATAGATAGATAGATAGATAGATAGATAGATAGATAGATAGATAGATAGATAGATAGATAGATAGATAGATAGATAGATAGATAGATAGATAGATAGATAGATAGATAGACAAGGTTGATCCACAAGCGCTGGAATCTGGATACGATAGCGTCGTCTCTATAGACGGGTGGGTGGCGACACAACTACACACAGCTCTATTGGCCGCCATCCCCGGTCGCCCACAATGGTGCTCAGTTGTCTGGGCGTTAGACGATGGCTGCTCCAAAAGGCAGCACCTGGACACCACGGGCGGATTGAACTAGATCTTGTATCAGCCACCTTCTTAAGCAGCGCTTGCGCTGGAAAAGCGCCCGCTCAGCAGGGCACATCATTCGCTCGTCAGCTGCGAACAAGCGCGGTGGTCCGACAGTCGTGGCAGGACTGTTTGCGGGGGTGGCAGTCCCGCGTTAGCGCTTCAGGAGGCGTTCAGACCGGCCGGGTGCGCTGTCTTCTTCGTTGGATGACCTCCGCTGTTTCTTGCCATGGGGCACTGCGGTCGAGAATGTTCAAGGAGGTACGAAAGCTGAGCGGCTTGCGCCTGACCGGAGATCCCGATATGATACTCCACACAAACTACAAACTTCATCTCTAATTGGTAGAGCTCCTTCGACTGGGTGGCGGGAGGGCTGCGGCGAAAGCGCGCCTCGTCGTTGTCTACCGTCTCACTTTCCCTGGCTGCTCTTCATTCTTTTACTACGACTGGGCGACATTGGGACATCTGTGGAGGGTGGCGACCTCCGGACTACAGTTACACGCAACGCCAGTATTTCCCTGTGCCTGCCTTCACTTCACTCTTCGCATGGCCTCGTGTCACACCACTTCGCTCCACTACGCTGCGATATCGGCGAACCTTCCACCTTGCGCACAACATTGTGCTACGACGTGAATGCTGCAGCGAATGACTATAAATTCGTCTTCAATACATCAATTTACGACTTCTTATATAATTGTGACTTCATCGATCACGTCTCCTATACGCGTCAGTGTCCGGGGACGTTAATCCTATTCAATCGAATCGAATCGAATGGAAAAGCGCTAAGAACAATTAAATAATAAATACATGTTAATGACAACGCTCGGACACGATTAATAAATTATAATTTCGAAAAATATCATAAACCAACTATGAATGAATATTATAAGCAAATAGTCACCCCTTTGCATAAATCAACCTTTTTTTTGTTCTTGCATTTTGATCTAGTGGTCAGAGACACGCAATTTAGTAAAACGTCGCATATACGTAGAAAGCTGGTTGGGGTGCCAGTGTATGCAGATCTGATTTGTGGACGGGCCACGCCATTTCTATATTGGGGGAGATAGGGAAACAGGTTATTGGTCCACCAATATCGCGAGGGCAGGCACCAAATGGACGCTTTTATCCTTTCTACTTCAGACAAAGGGTTAATGGAGCTTTCTCTATCTCCCAATTTCTCTGTCTGACTGGCTGTCAGTTCTGTAGGTCTCGGAATCTCTGTCTCCCTTATTTACTTCAGCACTCGATAGCAAAGTGGATTCTCCACAGCGTAGCGGACCTATAGCCTAAGCTTTGCTATAGAAGATCCATTACGTGGTTAATCCTCATGTGCTCCACCCTAGAGATTAATAGACATAACTACCGCTATCCTTTTAAAGAAGTAATTTTAACTCTCTTTTTTATGTCTTTGTCTGTCTGTCTGCCTCTCTCTCTCTCTCTCTCTCTCTCTCTCTCTCTCTCTCTCTCTCTCTCTCTCTCTCTCTGTGATCGTAAACTGGCAGATGGACAGAGAGAGAGAGAGAGAGAGAGAGAGAGAGAGAGAGAGAGAGCGTGCGTGCGAGACGAGAGAGTACGTGCGATTTGTGATCAGATTGTGTGGACATACGTTTTATAGTACGCTTGTGTTGTGTGATAATAATGAATGTGTATTTTGTAAATGTTACTATGTCTCTTAGAACGCTAGCGTGAAAGATTAAATTTTATTTTTATAATGTATGTACATATGTATTTTATATTGTATTTTATGATTTTCATGGTTATTCTATGTTGTTTTTTTTTTGTTGTTGTATCCACGTGCCCTATGGGGTTTTATGGAATAAAGAGCTTTTGACTTTTTAAAAAAAAACTTTTTGACAGCCACATTTGATTAGAAGAAATCTAAACATATCTCTCAGCACACACACACACAATAAATGTAATAAAAGAAGAAATAAAAGAAAAAAGAATAGCATCAAAAAATAATACAATAAAACAGTAATAATAATTCGGTGCAGATCCTTCTCGCTTCCGCTAAACCCTGGACCCCGTTGTTCAACACATTGACTGACGTCACTGGAGAGGTTCAACGAGGAAATTCAATATTAGCTGATATTGCCTCCCTAACGGCCATTGCAAATGAACGCAATTAATAATAAACGACGGAACTCGAGATAACAAACTTCATTCCGCCGCTCTCCCCCTACCCACCCTTCCACCTCTCTCCCCGTCCGTTTTTTTTGGTTTGTTTTGCTTTTATCTCTCCATCCCTCTCCATTCCTCGCCATTCACCTCCCCTCCTCCCAACTGCACTCAACTCCATTCCCTTGCAGGCGCTAGGCTTGAACTTAAGACGATCAGTGATGCATTCTACACTGCCCTCGCCCGCCGAGGTTATGGAGGTGAAGACAGCGATTTTCCATTAGCCAGGAAGTGGGCGTCTTGTCGACTGCATGCATGTAGCCAGACCTGGCAGGGAAACACAAATCCGTGCAATGATTTTTTTCCCCTCTAAGCCAAAATCCAAAGATCTCGTGTTAAGAAGACCAGTTAGAAGGAATCTGCATGGGAAGAAAAAGAAAACTGTATCTTTTATATAAAGTCTCAAATTTCTTAAAAATGTTTTCTTATGCGCCTTGGGTGAGATTAATTTAATGGAGAAAAACGCCACCTATCTATCTATCTATCTATCTATCTATCTATCTATCTATCTATCTATCTATCTATCTATCTATCTATCTATCTATCTATCTATCTATCTATCTATCTATCTATCTATCTATCTATCTATCTATCTATCTATCTATCTATCTATCTATCTATCTATCTATCTATCTATCTATCTATCTATCTATCTATCTATCTATCTATCTATCTATCTATCTATCTATCTATCTATCTATCTATCTATCTATCTATCTATCTATCTATCTATCTATCTATCTATCTATCTATCTATCTATCTATCTATCTATCTATCTATCTATCTATCTATCTATCTATCTATCTATCTATCTATCTATCTATCTATCTATCTATCTATCTATCTATCTATCTATCTATCTATCTATCTATCTATCTATCTATCTATCTATCTATCTATCTATCTATCTAACATCATCATCATCATCATCATCACCATCATCGTCATCAGTTGTTATCGTTAAAGTGATTGTTTTGTTGTTGTGTTTTTAGTTGTAATAGTTATTGTTAATAACAGTAATTGTTGTTGTTGTTGTTGTTTTGGGGTGAGGAGGTGGGGGTTAGGTTCGTGAGCAGGGAAGTTGGGTGAGAGGAGGTGGATGAGAGGGGGGGGGAGGAAGAATCAACCGGAAGAAGGGAATAAAACGCATTATCGACTGGTGAGAGAGGATGGGCAAAGCATCTATTGCTAACAGAGCACAGAACAGATTTTTCTTCATGATCTAGTTTAATTGAGTTTTTTCTAGGAATTGAACAAATGGGAGCGCGCGTGCGCGGGTTTGCGTGTGTGTGTGTGAGTGAGATGGAGAGAGAGAAAGAGAGAGAGAGAGAGAGAGAGAGAGAGAGAGAGAGAGAGAGAGAGAGAGAGAGAGAGGGGGAGTGGCTGGAGAATCAAGCTTAAATTGTCTGTTCAACACTGGTTTGTGCAGTAGTCAGTTATGTACTGTAGTACGCAACGCACGTGCACAATGGTGAGCTCTATTAATGTGTTTGTCTGTCTGTCTCCCCTTTTTTCTGTCTGAGCCTGTTTGTCTTAATGTCTCTGTCTGTCTCTCCCTCTCGCACGCCAGAACGTTATCTCTCTCTCTGTCACTCTCTCTCCCCCTCTCTCTCTCCCTCCCTCTCTCTCTCTCTCTCTCTCTCTCTCTCTCTCTCTTTCTCTGGCTATTTCCGTATACCTGTCTCTGTCTGTCTGTCTGTCTGTCTATCTTCCTCTCGCACGTTAACCCGCTAATCTCCCTCTCTCTCTCTCTCTCTCTCTCTCTCTCTCTCTCTCTCGCTCTCTCTCTCTCTCTCTCTCTCTCTCTCTCTCTCTCTCTCTCTCTCTCTCTCTCTCTCTCTCTCTCTCTCTCTTTCTCTGGCATTCCTTTTTCTATATGTCCGTCTGTCTTTTGGTCTCTGTCTCTGACTCTGTCTGTCTGTCTCTCTCTCTCTCCTCTATCTTACCCACCCTCTCGTTTTCTCTTAGTGTTTCGCATTCAGCGGTTATTTTATTGTCTTAAGTTTCCGCCTCACAACTAACTGGGAAACGACATCCATTTTTTTCCCCTACAACGGATTGTTGAGTTTGGAGTGGCGTGCTTGCACGCTGTCTTGTTATTTCGCTTTCAAAAGAATAACAAACCCTCTATGCCAAGCAGATAATGAGAGATTTGAGCTAATTATGGCGATGCTGCATTCAGCAGGAGATCAAGAAAACAGACAAATAGACAGAAGAATATGTCGCTAGCACAGGAAAGCAAAATAAATACAGAGAAAGAGGTGAGAGAGAGAGAGAGAGAGAGAGAGAGAGAGAGAGAGAGAGACAGAGAGAGAGAGACAGAGAGAGAGAGAAGAAGAAGAAGAAGAAGAAGAAGAAGAAGAAGAAGAAGAAGAAGAAGAAGAAGAAAGTACTGAAAGAAGATTCATTCTATCTCTCTGTCTCTGTCTCTCTCTCTGTCTCTCTCTCTCTCTCTCTGTCTCTCTCTCTGTCTCTGATTGAGATTTATCTTGTGGCCAAGGGCGGCAGGAAGACTGTCAACTGCTGCAGCTCTAAATAGTGAAAAATTGACTTTGTCGGACTTTGTCTTTGGTGATGTGCTGGGTATAGAAAATGCACAGAAGTCTTCTGTAGCACCTCATCTCCACGCTTTGTATTCTTCGTTGTAGGTCTGCTGTGAGGAGCCATGTTTCGCAAGCGTATAGGAAGATGGAGATGACAAGGTAGATAGATAGATAGATATTCAGTGCTTATAGGGTCCAGCGGACTGCCAAGAGCCGAATCAGGAACAATATGACAAGGGAGCGCAGCAGCCTTACCTCGGAGTATAGACTGATGGTCCTGTCTTTCAAAATGGGCTTCAACCTTGTCAGAGCAGCAATTGTTTGTGCGATCCTGGAGAGGATTTCATGTCGGGACCCATTAGCTGATAACAATTGCTCCTAAATATTTGAAGCTATACACTGTGTTGAGGGATTGACCTTGGACTTTGGTGTCCTTGTTGATGCTATTGGTGTTGTTGGTCATCATTTTTGTCTTCTCTGCACTTATTTCCATTGCAAAGGCTCTGTAGGTGGTGTCAAGCTTATGTACCAGCTGTTAAAGTTCTTGTTCCTCTCCAGCCATTCCATCAATGCCATTCGCAAAACGGAGGTTGGAGATTGCTCTGCCCCCTATGCTGACTGTGCCTTCGTGATCTGCAAGGGCATCTGACATGATGCGCTCTATAAAGATGTTGAAGTGTTGGAGAGAGTACGCACGCCGATTGTTTTTTCTGAACCAGTTTTCGATGGCGCTGTTGTGGAGGACTGCACCGGTAGCCTTGTCATACAGGCATTTTGATGACTTCAATAATGTTAGGGCTGATGTTGTACACTCTCATAGTTGCCCACAGAGCTGCATGCCAGACTGGGTCAAACGCTTTCTTGAAGTCTGCAAACACATGATACAGATGTTGTTGGTGCTGTAGGAATTTCTCGCAGACTATTCTGAAGTTGAAAATAAAACTGCTCAATTTTCAAATTTTTGACTACAAAGAACAAGCCAATGGAAATGTGAATAGCGCATGTTGTGGTGTCTCGCCTAAAATAGCATAAAGCACAACAGAAGACAGAAGATAGAACATCAAAACAGAAGACTGAATAAGAAGACAGGATATACAACCAGAATACAGAAAAAGAAAACAGAAAATAGAACAAGAAGACAGAAGATTGAACAAAACAAAGGAAAAGAATGGAGTCTTGATGTTTTATTCATTAAAAAAAATTGTTACACCCCAATAAACTTATATTAATGTAATGTTTTCATGCTATCACAGACATATACATAAACAAACATATACTCATTTACGAGTATGTACTTATTATTGTGCTGTTGTTTCTCTTTTAAAATAGCCCTTTTTTTTCCAGCTTACGGCTTCGTGTTTTGCTTCGCTTCTATACTTGTTTTATTCCTTATCCATGGACTCTACGATACCATTGACAAATATGGGATCACCAAGCAACACGTAGCAAAAGCATTTGTATGCACTTGGAAGCGGAAGAAGTACGGCATATATATTCTTTCTCTGCACGATTTTACATCAAAACATTTGTTGTCACCGGCACACACTCGCACACACACGCACACACACACGCACGCACACACACGCACGCACGCACACATTTCTTTGATATGTGTGTTGGTGGTGTTGAGAAGGGGGAATGATGTTGGTTATGTGTCTGAGAGTTTAGTTTCCTTCAGAGGTAATGTATTATTTTGCCTGTTTACTTATCCTATTTGCGGTTTCAATTCCTTGTATTTCTATGTATTCTTTTTTTAATGTTTGTTATTCACGATCGGCTTGTCGTGGTTGCCGACGACGGGGACATCGTACTCCTCAGTTTGAGAAACTGCAAGGTTATCCTTTTTTTTTTTTTATATGTCTTTTTATGTTGTATTTGTTTGTATCTACTGCTATAAGTGGGTTTGTGTGTGCGTGTGTGTGTTTTTTTTTTAACAACTCACATACATAGCAATCTGTGTCTATGTACTCAGCCCCCAAAAATTGTTTCAAGATGTTTGCAAATCTGAGTCCTAAATCGTCCAAGAATGATATCGAAAACAAAATGTCCGTTCGCCCGTCCGTCTTTCTATCCGCCGTCTGTCTGTGCCAAAAACTTTAAAGTGGCTAAGTACTCAGAACCTATTTTAACTATCACAACCTAACTTGGTAAGACGGTGTACATCCACGAGACCTCCAAATTGTTCAGTGAATTAATGACTTTCTTTCAAGGTCAAGGTCACAAATGTTAGTCAAGAAATAAAAAATTTTCCAAAAATTTCACTTTTTTCCTAGGTTATTAATATTGATTTTATGATTCTTTTTTCATTATAGATATTAATGAGACACACATACTTTGCAATTTTTGTCAATCCAAGGTCAAGGTCACTGAAGCCATCAAAAATCGGGTTGTATAGGTACTTTGAAGTGACCTTGACCATAAACTATGAGATATATAAATCCAAATTTGTTTTATTTAGGGATCATAGATTGATCTTTCATATATGTTTCTTTTTTGTGTTGGTCTTGAAGGTCATTGTCTTTTCCAGATTTGCGAGAACCAATATTTGGGAATTATTTTCCATAAAAGTTCAGATCTTCACCTTTCAGAAAAGAATCTTATACAACAAACTAATAAAGCCTCACATGCTTTAAGACGAACTATTCGTGGGCAAAACATAGAGTTAGGAACAATTCTTCACTTAATTGATAAGCTAGTAAAGCCGGTTCTGACCTATGCTGCAGATGTTTGGTTTCCCTTCAATAGAACTAAATTACAAAATCAGCCCCAAGATGACTTATTTAATATTTTTGCTGATTCTTTTTCGCCACAAAATGTTTCCGAAAGTCTTCACATTAAATTTTGTAGAAATATTATAGGAGTTCATAAAGAAATCAATTAAGCTAGCAGTGCTTGCCGAATTTGGTCGTTATCCAATTTCAAATAGTATGATATGTCAAACAATCTCTTTCTAGATACACATGACCACGTCTTCAGAGTCAACTTTACTTCTTGATACGTATCATGACATGGTGTTGAATGATCCAGAAAATACATGGATACTCTTTGTAAAAAAATATTTTACACAGTTTAGGTTTGGATCACGTTTGGTCAAACAAACCAAGGTACCCTAAGTTTAACACGATTGAAATTTACGCTAAAGGAGAAACTTCAGGAGAAATATATTATATTTTGGAACAAAAAAAGATACGATCAGAATTCCAAATTAGCCTTTTACAATCAAATGAATACAGGAACTAGAATTTCAAACGTGTCTTTTATGTAAAAATCTTTATTACCGACAATCCATGTGCAAGTTCAAAATAAGCGCACACAAACTTGAAATCGAAAAGGGCAGATATAAAAAGATCCCTCGAGAGCACCGTTTGTGTAAATGTTGCAACGTGATTGAAGACGAGCTTCACTTTCTGGACAAGTGTGTATTGTATAATAATGAAAGACAAAAGTTTATTGGTGAAGTTCTCAACTCTAATGATAGGGAATTATTCATAAACAACCTTGCAATATTGAAACCGAGCATGATTTCTCAAACGGGAATACATGTATGTTCAAACTATCTTTCATTCTATATTTTTCGTTGCTTCAAAGTAAGACTTTCTGCACTATAAATGTCAAGACCTTTCTCTTGACACAATGACAAGAATTGCATGCGTCAATGTACCATATAGTGTGTTTTGTAAACCTTGTTTTGGTTTTATGACAATAACTGTTCGTATTCGCATTCGTACGTCTCTCTCAGCCTATTTCTTCTCTCTCTGTCTCCTTCAATCTGTCTGTCTGTCGGTCTGTCTGTCTGTCTGTCTGTCTGTCTGTCTCTCTCTCTCTCTCTCTCTCTCTCTCTCTCTCTCTATTTACTGTATTAATTTGTTAAGGGACAGATTGGAAGATTAGACTTATTAATTAGTCTAAAATCTTTATCCCTAATAAAAAAGTTTCAAGTTTCAAAGTGTCAAAGTCTCTCTCTCTCTCTCTCTCTCTCTCTCTCTCTCTCTCTCTCTCTCTCTCTCTCTCTCTCTCTCTCTCTCTCTCTCTCTCTCTCTCTCTCTCCTTATCTTATAACCACAGGTCAGATTTTTCAGCGCCAAGCCTGGCTTTCTCTAGCGGTGAACGCAATGAAATGCCCAATCATTCAGGGATGCGATAGAGCGTATGTATTTGTTCCCTCCTACTGGTTCTTTTAATTGATTTATAAATTATGTTTGTGTGTAAAATAAATGAGCACTCGTTTAAAATGCACCATCATCATCATCATCATCATCATCATCATCATCATCATCATCATCATCATCATCATCATCATCATCACCTTCTTCTTCTTCTTCTTCTTCTTCTTCTTCTTCTTCTTCTTCTTCTTCTTCTTCTTCTTCTCTTTCCCCGTGGGGATGCCGGGGGTTTCAGTATAAATAGTATCCCCACTTTCTGGAAATTTAGTGCTTTAAATTCACACTGTCGCTGTCTTTTTCATTTGTTCTTTCTCATTCCTACTCTGTTCTATCAATCTACTATACTATATTCTTCTTCGCTAGACCAGTCACCTACTTTTTTTCTTTTATTGAAAACGCTTCCGGGACAAAACTCCTAATTTGTTTGTGAGGTCTGTTATATCAGATTGGGAATACTGGACGCTTTCAATGATACTGGTACCAGTACAGAAAAATAACCCAAAGTTCATCGGAAATATGAATTTCGTCAGAGTTCGAGATCAAAAGCGCGCAAACGCTGTCAAAATGTATAATTGAGGCTAACAGAGGACTATTCGCTAACATTTGCCTAAACAGCGTGACTGTATCAAAGAGCCTTTTTGCGTATCTCGTAGCCGTTACATAACCAAGGACTCCAATGCCCCCTTTTTAAGCTGCTTATACGCTCATCGTAGAGCTTCCATCACAATAGTTTTGTATTTAGAAACTCTTCTGTATTCATATTACTATTTAGTGTAAAAGTGTAATTCAAAAAACAACAGCACATCCTCATACTCAGTTTTAAAGTAGGCTAGTAGACGAGACAAAACAAAGATTAAAAAGACGTAATAACGCATCATCAGATTTAAGATTATTCTCTATACCCGCATTTAGCTCAAAGATTTGTCAGGAGTTAAAGCCAAACTCTAGCTGTACGAACAGCAGGAATGTTTCAGCTGTTGGAAGTTGTTTTATTTATCGTTCGTCCGTTATTTAGAGCTGTTCGAAACCTCAGTGTTACTGGATAGGTGCTGGGTTTTTTTGCCATTTCTGTGTAGTGCTGAAATGCCAACTGCCTGGGGATCTTGCTGACCTGTAATATCTTTGGACAGGGCCACAATTTGCTCAGCGCAGAGAGGGCTTAGGATGGCGGAGGAGGTGAGAAAGGAAGAGAGAAGAAGAAGAAGAAGAAGAAGAAGAAGAAGAAGAAGAAGAAGAAGAAGAAGAAGAAGAAGAAGAAGAAGAGAGAGAGAGAGAGAGAGAGAGAGAAAGTGTTGAAGGGAAGTACAACTAGACAGAGAGAGAGATAGAAATGGAGAGAGAGACAGAGAGAGAGAGAGAGAGACAGAAAGGGAGAGAGACAAATAGGGAGAGACAGACACAAAAAGAAACGCGCGCGTATAGAAGTTAACGTGGTGTGTAGTACTATGTGTGTGTGTGGGTGTGTGTGTGTGTGTGTGTGTGTGTGTGTGTTGGTGGGTGTGGGTGAGTGTGTGTGTGTATGTGCCTGTGTGAAATTCTTTGTACATTTGCACCTGCTATGTGTCACCTGTCTAATTACTCTAGTGTTCAGTAGCGCCAGGTAAGGCAGTTAGTTGTTAATGATGCTGTCACCATGATCCACAGGCGGCGGAAGCTGCTCGGGATTGGGGGGGCACACACACATTTTATTCACTGACGTCAGGGCCGGAACTGGGAGAAGTCGAGGGGGGAGGGGGGGTTTACAGATTCAGCGAAGGCGCGAAGCGCCGAGCCTTCTAGGGGGGTCCGGGGGCATGCTCCCCCGGAAATTTTTTTTTTCAAGGATGCAAAATGGTGCAATCTGGTGCAATCTGAACCTTGAAAAAGCCATCTGTGATGGTCTGGGACTTTGAGCTTTTAGAACAATTGAACTGACAAACTCTGGGGTACACAAATTATCCTCTGCCCCTCCCTTTAAAAAAAAAACAACAACAAAAAACACACACACAAACATTTATTTATCAGCAGAGATGTTTTGTATACTATTATTATTCACTACCTTTTGTTGATCGTTAACGGTATAAAGCTTTACCTTGTAGTTTATGAACATCACCGCCCTGCTTTCACTTAATTCAGTCTTGCTGCACTAGGTTCCTCGGCATTAGTACCATTTGTGAATTGTATCTTCTGGCAAAACAGTTCACTGCCTCTTTGAAGTCAATATCAACATCCCTGTGCACTTTCAGTAAAGCAAGTCCATTGAGTCTCTGTTGCCCCATTGTAGAGCGCAGGTAATTTTTCAGGTTGCGCAACTGACTGTTTGAACGCTCATACTCGGCAGTAGTGACAGGCAGGGTGCAAAGGTTCTTCAGCTTGATGAACAGGTTGGGATAAAAATCCCTGTCACAATGTTTCAGTGCTTCTGATGCCGTGGATGGGATGATAGCTGTCGCATTCTCAGCAGCACTTCGCCATTTGCAAACCCACTGTTGGTATTCTGCATCAAGGGTAGCGTTGTCTGGTAGGTCAGACTCCCACAACATTGCCAGTGTCTTCACCCCTTCTGGAACCTGCATGAAACCATCCTGGTTGTCTATTAAAGTTCTTGGCTCCAGACAGAGACCATCAACTGCTAGGCCAGCATTTTTGAACCTCGAGTCCAATTCGGTTGACAGGTGTTCCAAGAAAGGAATGGCAATGCTAATCTTGACATATTCTTCTGGAGTGGCCGCAGGTTGGTTGTCACGGAGAGTCTGTCGGGATGCTTGATGAGGAACAATAACACCAGTTGTCAAAGCATTTGCCATTTTGCTGACTTCACCAAACCAGGCAAGGAACGCTGTATCGACATCTCTTCTAATAGAAGACATGCAGTTACTGTCATGAACCGAGCAGTTTACCCTGCTCATTGACTATTTAGCCATGTGTAGTTTTTGTAATAGTAGAGAGTCAGTAAGCTACACAGCAGCAATTAAGATTACAGCACACTGCGAGCCTGACCCACACAGCGTAGTGACTCAATCAGCACTGTGTGCGAGAGTCGTAAACATTTTAACCAATGACCAGCAGGCTAAGTGGGTAGAGCAGTTTTGACTGTGTCAGAGCCTAACACAGTTTGGTCAGTCGTGTGTGAGACGAGGTAGAGTCAACATCTCCACAGCTAGAGAAATCTCTACACTCATAGACCAGGAAGCAGGACTTTGAAATCTTAGAATTCTCTCAAGTCATCACGGGCCTGAACTTGTCAAACAGGTAAATGAACACCCTTCTGTTTCATCGTGATATATTTATATTATTGTTGAAATTATGTTTGTGGAATTTGCTATGCATAAAGGTGAATTATTAATCCGAATTTGCGTGACCACGTGGAAGAGCCTACCACGAGGCGAAACACGACCGGTTGCGCCGCCATGTTGTATCCCGTACGGAACCACTGTTGTTTAACTTATATGTATGTTTGCAGACCAGTGGCTGTACCACTGAATGTTTATATTATTATTAATTCGGTATGTGTATAGTTAGACACGATTGATATTTATGTATGTATAGGAATTTAGAGTGAGATTACAGCGGACCCCGGAAGTAGCAGAATGTTCGTCGCTTATGTATAGAGATGTGGAGCTATCACTGAGGGCTACTTGGCTTTCAGTGAGACGCTCTGCACAAACCGAATATTCAGGGTTGTGCAGACTTTCGTCTCTTATATTACAGACGAGCAGGCGAGCTATCCCGAGCTATCCCGAGCTATCCCACTCCACAGAAACGACTAGTTGGTTGAGGAGACTCTACCGCACCAGACGGAAAGAGCTGCCTTGAAAGACACCCTGTCAGACCCCACAGCGTGGCAAGGGAACCCAACTACACAACTACAAAGGTGTACCAGAAGCTACCTCACAGAAGGACTTCGACCGCACCATCTAGCAGTTAAGTGAACACGCCAAGGTGCACTTAAACTGATCATAGCAGGACCACAGTAGTCCAACTCTTCAGAAACTGTAAAACGGACCACAGTAGTCCAAATCTACATGAAATATTATAGCAAGTGCCCGAGGAAGATATAACAGCTGCCTAGACTATCAGCGATCGAACTATTAGCAGTGACTGAGACTTTTTAAGTTAGATTAGTACTTAGAGAATCTTGTATAGAGTAGAAGAAATAAATGTGTGATTTTAACTGTTATCAAGTGGCTGGACTACATATGATTCATAGCCGTGTGAAAGCTAGTGTGACAGTATTCTTTTACCATTTTTCTATCTATTTCTGTACCCCAACCTTAACACAGAACGAGCTAAACAAATAAATTTATTAAAGTAATTCATAGGGTGACTTACTAGCAGTTCCCACCGAATAAACGTGAGGGTCCATAATTCCATTGTGCAGAGCCCATAAACCCCACGTGACACTTTAATTGGCGAGCCTAGCTAGGGTCTGTGTATAATAGGAATTGGGTATAACCGGACCTAAGTACAATAAAATTAGATAACAGTAGGAGTAGTAGAATAACTTAGAATAGTGTAAGGGTATAACACTGATCAGTTGGGTGCACTATTCTTTAGTTAAAAACTTTTTTGCTTCAATTATTTTTGTGCCTGTATGTTGCATTGTTCTTTTGCAGGTTTTGCTTAAATAACTGTTGTATGCCATTTGACTCTTGTTTTATTCTATTATTGATTCCGAATTGTATGGTCTTTGCATTGTTTTTATTGACTTGCAATATTGCTAGTGTTTTGGTATTCCACTTGATTCAGAGGGTGTTCATAGACACGTTTGGCAATGTCGGACCCAGTGGCCTTGAGATTGCGTTTCAAGGAATTAGGGGAAGCTTTACACTTAGCAGGGGGAGACCTAATTGCGTATATCAATGCAGAGGTAGAGAAGCAGGAGGCTAAGGCAGAGAGGGCAGCAGAGAGAGAGAGGCAAAGAAATTAGAAGCAGAGCAGAAGAAACTAGAGTTAGAAGCAGCAAGAGAGCAAAAGAAACTGGAACTAGAAGCAGAGCAGAAGAAATTAGAAGCAGAGCAGAAGAAATTAGAGGCAGAGAGAGAAACGAGGAAATTAGAGCTAGAAGCAGAACAGAAGAAGGTAGCAGCAGAGAGAGAAGCAGAAGTTAGGAGATGGGAGTATGAGAGGGCAGAAAAAGAAAAAGAAAGACAGCATGAGTTAGAGCTAAGAAGATTGGGATCAGGAGCTTCAAGTTCTTCCTCAACCCCTCCCCACTCAGATCAGCTAGAGGTAGCACCCAACCCTGTACAAGGAATGTCATTTCCACTGGGAACATTCAATGAGAGAGAAGAAGGTCTAGATCTCTATCTGACTAGGTTTGAGCGTCTAGCAACAGAATACAAACTAGATCCCACTCATTGGTCTTTTAAGCTTAGCCAAGGGCTTAGAGGAAAGGCTTATGACATCTACAGTAAGCTACCGACTGACAGAGTGACTGACTATCACAAAGTAAAAGAGGCACTCCTAACGGGATTCGAACTGACAGGAGAATGCTACCGGCAAAAGTTCCGCACAGTTCGCGGATCGGTTGTCCACAACGCTGGATAAGTGGATTAGCCAGTCAGCCACGGCTAAAACGTATGATGGACTGACAGAACTGTTAGTATGGGAACAGCTACGGGAAACCATGACCCCCGAGCTGAGAACATTCTCAGTAGAGCAGGGCGCGGAAAGACTGGAAGATCTGGTCAAGGTCGCAGATAGGTACGTGGCCGCACACGGAGAAGCCAAGAGCTTCAGGCGAGACCTAAAGCCTAACGGGAAAGAGGCACAGAAACGAAGCCCTAACCGGGAAGAGCGCACCGCGAATAAGCCCAATCCCCAGACCTGGGCAAAATAAAGGACCCAACACGGAATTCGGGAAAAGAGGTCCCGCAGAACAGAGACGGTATTGCTCGTTCTGCAACAGAAACAATCACTCCACCGCAGAATGTTTCAAGTTGGCCGCACAACGTAGGGAAGAGCGCGAAAGCCGGCCAGCGCACAGAGTTCTAACTCAAAGCAGCGGTAACAAGCCACACACAATCGGAGATCACCCATCGGTGACAGACACGGTCAAGGTCAACGGAAAAGAAGCGAACTGTCTGTATGACACAGGTCTATCATACGACGCGATAGTCAGCGAATCTCTTGTATCGCGCGCGGACTTGACAGACAAGACAGTCGACTTACAAGGAGCAGACTTGACGAAACCGACGACTACTTGCCCAATAGCCTGGATCGAAGTAGAGAGTAGGTACGTCACAGGACGAATCCAAGCAGCTGTTTTACAGAAACCCCTGTATGATCTAGTGCTAGGTTGTAGGTATGTGTTCTTAGGCACGCCCCCCAAAACTGTAGAGATAGCTGCAGTGCAAACCAGGGCCCAAGCTAAAACCCAACCACCCCAGCCCGAGTTCGCTCCGAATCCAGGACTCGAAGAGATCAAAACAGCACAGAAAGACGACACCTCGATAGCGAAGTGCTTCCAGAAGCTACCCAAGGCGCACACACCCCCGCACAAGGGAGACTTCTACATGGAAGAGGGAGTTCTACATCGACAAGGAGATGGAGATCACACCCAACTAGTACTACCAGCCACCCTTCGAGCCCAAGTACTAGAGTTAGGCCACAGCATGCCACTCAGCGGACACATGGGAATTGGAGCCACAGTGCAGAGAATCAGCGCACACTACTATTGGCCAGGAATCACGGAGGATGTCAAGCGCTACGTGAAATCTTGCCACCAATGTCAACGATATTCCCCGCGACATCACACCGTACCAGTTACCTTAGGACCATCGGTAGTAGTCGGCGTACCATTCCAGCAAGTCTCAGTAGACATAGTAGGACCACTGCCCATGACCAAGAAGAGGAACAGATTTCTACTCACACTCGTCGACGCATGTACGATGTGGTGCGAAGCAGTCCCGTTGCCAGCGATTGACACCAAGAAGATTGCAGATGCACTCATCGCCATCTTTACCAGAGTCGGATTCCCGGACAGCATTAGAACGGACAACGGATCTCAGTTCACCGGCCGCCTGATGCAAGACGTGTTCGAGTTGATACAAGTCCATCACATTCGCACACCACCATACCACCCAGCCAGCAACGGACAAGTAGAAAGACTGAATGGAACCCTTCTCACCATACTCAGGAAAGTCGCCGACGACAATCCAGAAGCGTGGGACACCTACGTGAATGCGGCACTGTTCGCATACCGAGAAACACCCCATGCAGCCACAGGCTACACCCCGTCAACATTGCTATTCGGCAGACCTCTAGCCGGACCGCTAGAAGCCCTACGCAGAAGTTGGACGGAGGCCAAGATAGACGACACACCAAGAGGTGCCACCAAGTACGTCGCAGACCTGCAGGAAACCCTCAAAGCAACGTGGAAGAAAGCTGGTGAAGCACTGAAGAAGGCAAGAGCCCGTCAGGCGAAGTACTACAACCGCCACGCGAAGGACAGAGAACTGCAAGTCGGCGATCAAGTGCTACTCTTACTTCCAAGTGGAACCAACAAGCTGGACATCGCTTGGAGAGGACCGTACCGGGTGACTGCCAAGAAATCCAAGACAGTCTACCAAGTAGAGGTGAACGGGAGAGCCCGATACCACCACATCAATCTCCTCAAGAAATACACGGACCGACCAGCGACCCCCAGCACTCACAACTTGCTAGCCATTGCCATCGCGGAAGAAGGAGAAAGCATGGAGACCAATGCAGTAGAGTATCCCCTGCACTCCAAAGAATCCTACAAAGACGTGATACTCAACGGAGACCTAGCCGCTAAACAGCGACAGCAAGTACTACAGGTCATTCGACAACATCAGACTGTGCTAACAGACCGACCAGGGAGGACAGACCTCGTCGAAGTAACCTTAACGGTGACCGACCCAACACCCGTCCGCCAGAAGCTCTACCCGATGCCACTGTCTCAGCAGCGAGCCATCAAGGAAGAGATAGACACCTTACTGGCCGCCGGAATCATCTCAGAGTCTACTTCACCCTACAGCGCAGGCACGGTATTGTTGCGAAAACCCACCGGAGAGCATCGACTGTGCATCGACTTCAGACTGTTGAATGCCGTAACGCAGTTCCAGCCAGAGCCACTCCCGGACCAGACAGACCTATTTGCCAAGCTACAGCGAGCGAAGTACTTCTCACGCATCGACCTCAGCAAAGGATACTACCAGATACCAGTGCAACCGCAAGTCCGAAAGTACCTAGCGTTTAGCACTATGGAAGGACACTTCGAATTCAACGTGCTTCCATTCGGACTCCACAACGCACCCAGCATCTTCAGCGCCATGATGCGAAAACTCCTGGCACCCTGAGCAGCGAGCACCTACATTCGTTTATGGACGACATCCTCATCGCAACACCTACGTGGGAGGAACATGTCACGCTCCTACAACAACTACTCGCCCGCCTCAGAGACACGGGATTGACGGCCAGACCCACCAAATGTCAGATTGGACTCACAGAGCTAGAATTTCTGGGACACACCATCAGTCAAGGAAGCCTGCGACCGGTAGAAAAGACGGTGAAACGCCTACTCGACGCGCCTAGGCCCAAGACCAAGAAGGAAGTGCAGTCGTTTCTAGGACTCTGCGGCTTCTACCAGAAGTTCATCCCCAACTACAACAGCATCGCCGTACCACTGACAAATGGAACCCGGAAAATCGCCCCGGACAAAGTAGTTTGGACAGCGGAATGTGAGACAGCATTCCAAACACTCAAGGACAGAATGACATCGGCGCCAGTACTCCACCTACCCGATTTGACTCAGCCATTCGTTCTTCGCACCGACGCAAGCGACTTAGGCCTCGGAGCAGTACTGCTACAGCGCGACCCCAAGAATGCAGAGACGCTATTCCCTGTCGCCTACGCCAGCAGAAAATTGAGACCCGCCGAGACCCACTACGCCACGTCGGAGAAAGAATGTCTTGGACTAGTCTGGGCCATACAGAAATTCCAACTCTACCTGTATGGGACCCACTTCACAGTTCAGGTGGACCATCAACCACTATCGTTCCTGGCAGCCTCCAAGTCTTTGAACTCTCGCCTGATGAGATGGGCACTCACCCTTCAGGCATACTCATTCCAAATCGAGTACATCCCCGGCAAAGAGAACCACGGAGCCGACTACCTCAGTCGCCATCTCGTGGAGGACACAGCAGCTGTCGCCCACCCATCACAACTAAGGGCCACAGCACCAGAATTCGTCCCCGTCCAGTAAAACCCTGTCACTAGTGTCCATAGCTACCTGGCACAGCATTGCAGCTCAGGTAGAGCAACTTAACTAGTGTGTAAATAGGACCCTAGGATAGTGCAGTGTTAAACTAGGCTCTGTAGTAGAAAAAGGTCGAATCCAGTAGTCATCGCCTTTTTTCAGTTGAGGGAGCCTGTCATGAACCGAGCAGTTTACCCTGCTCATTGACTATTTAGCCATGTGTAGTTTTTGTAATAGTAGAGAGTCAGTAAGCTACACAGCAGCAATTAAGATTACAGCACACTGCGAGCCTGACCCACACAGCGTAGTGACTCAATCAGCACTGTGTGCGAGAGTCGTAAACATTTTAACCAATGACCAGCAGGCTAAGTGGGTAGAGCAGTTTTGACTGTGTCAGAGCCTAACACAGTTTGGTCAGTCGTGTGTGAGACGAGGTAGAGTCAACATCTCCACAGCTAGAGAAATCTCTACACTCATAGACCAGGAAGCAGGACTTTGAAATCTTAGAATTCTCTCAAGTCATCACGGGCCTGAACTTGTCAAACAGGTAAATGAACACCCTTCTGTTTCATCGTGATATATTTATATTATTGTTGAAATTATGTTTGTGGAATTTGCTATGCATAAAGGTGAATTATTAATCCGAATTTGCGTGACCACGTGGAAGAGCCTACCACGAGGCGAAACACGACCGGTTGCGCCGCCATGTTGTATCCCGTACGGAACCACTGTTGTTTAACTTATATGTATGTTTGCAGACCAGTGGCTGTACCACTGAATGTTTATATTATTATTAATTCGGTATGTGTATAGTTAGACACGATTGATATTTATGTATGTATAGGAATTTAGAGTGAGATTACAGCGGACCCCGGAAGTAGCAGAATGTTCGTCGCTTATGTATAGAGATGTGGAGCTATCACTGAGGGCTACTTGGCTTTCAGTGAGACGCTCTGCACAAACCGAATATTCAGGGTTGTGCAGACTTTCGTCTCTTATATTACAGACGAGCAGGCGAGCTATCCCGAGCTATCCCACTCCACAGAAACGACTAGTTGGTTGAGGAGACTCTACCGCACCAGACGGAAAGAGCTGCCTTTGAAAGACACCCTGTCAGACCCCACAGCGTGGCAAGGGAACCCAACTACACAACTACAAAGGTGTACCAGAAGCTACCTCACAGAAGGACTTCGACCGCACCATCTAGCAGTTAAGTGAACACGCCAAGGTGCACTTAAACTGATCATAGCAGGACCACAGTAGTCCAACTCTTCAGAAACTGTAAAACGGACCACAGTAGTCCAAATCTACATGAAATATTATAGCAAGTGCCCGAGGAAGATATAACAGCTGCCTAGACTATCAGCGATCGAACTATTAGCAGTGACTGAGACTTTTTAAGTTAGATTAGTACTTAGAGAATCTTGTATAGAGTAGAAGAAATAAATGTGTGATTTTAACTGTTATCAAGTGGCTGGACTACATATGATTCATAGCCGTGTGAAAGCTAGTGTGACAGTATTCTTTTACCATTTTTCTATCTATTTCTGTACCCCAACCTTAACACAGAACGAGCTAAACAAATAAATTTATTAAAGTAATTCATAGGGTGACTTACTAGCAGTTCCCACCGAATAAACGTGAGGGTCCATAATTCCATTGTGCAGAGCCCATAAACCCCACGTGACAGTTACTGACCTCTTTGATTTCCCTGTAGGCATCGACAACATCTGTTGTCCTTTTCTGCAGCTTCACTGTCAAGGGTTTCCATTTCAACGATATGTTTTTGGACGATTCAGCGATGGTCGTTTCAATGGATGTTCGTTGCAACGAATTGTCATAATTATCAACTTAGCATCTTAATTAATATTTCTAAAAAGTCGTTTTTGGTGGATTAGGGCAGTGTCAAGGTGAAGATAATTTGGAGGGGGGGGGGGGGTCCGGAACCCTGGAACCCCCCCCCCCCCCCCCCCACCTGGTCCGGACCTGGACATTTATTCCAAATAATTTGAACAATTTTCATAGACATGTGATGTGAGAGAGCAAAAAGATATATCATATATTTCTACAACTGTGCATATAAGAGGGAGAGAGAGAGAGAGAGAGAGAGAGAGAGAGAGAGAGAGAGAGAGGGGGGGGGGAGGTCATTTGGCATGGGAAATTACACCGTTAATTTTCCAAAGTATGCCTGACGGCATTCATTTCTATTGATAAATTCGTAAGCAGTTTGCGCTAGGTCTAGTTGATCTACTTTGTCTTTGAACACATGCATTATAAGACATTTATTTAGACGCTCCTGCGTCATCGTTGCCCGAAGGTATGTTTTTACCCGCTTTAGGGCTGAAAAACTGCGTTCAGCCGTTGCAGTTGTGGTTGGGATGGTGAAGTACAGTCTGAGAAGTTTATCCACTTCACTCAGCATCCGTCGCACAGTGTCAGAAGCTTTCTGTTCATCCGGCAGTGCATGGAAGATGGTGATCCTAGAGTTAGCCGCCTTCCTGGTGTCACCCAGTGCATGTGGGAGGAGTTCTAGCTGAGTTTTGAGTCTGTCCAAGTCGATGTCAGCGGAATATGTATCTTTGATTTCTTGATGAATTTCTTGTCTCTTCCCTGCTGCTCCATCACTTAGAAGAACTTCAGTTTTCCTTGGTATGTCGAGAGCTATTTGATCAAACAGGCTCTTTAAATGTTCTTTGATGTTGTCAATGGCCGCACAGTATTGCTGTCTGTAGTAAGCAGATGGACAAGAGTAGCTGTGACCCTGTGAGCCATCGTCCAGTCTTCGTGGAGGCTGCTTCTGTCTAGGAACGCAGGGCTCATCGCACAAATTTACAGCTTTCGTTGTGATGTTAGCAAAAAGTGTCTCATAACAATCTTCATGCCGCATGCCTTCCAGTGTTCTCAGACAAATGCCAGCAGCGTTTACTGCGTCATCACAAGTCGTTTGTTTTCTTTGAAGAACTGTCGCCAGCTCTTCAGTCACAGCAAGGATCTCATCTTTGAATCTTTTTGCAACTCCTGACACATGACCCTAAAAATTACTCGCTCCGTCGTAGGCCTGGCCCCTGCAGTTTTGCACTGGCAAGTCAAGTCTGATCTAGCAGTCCTTCGATGCTTTGAAAATGGTCTCAGCACAGGTATTGTTAACTTGCATCAGTCTAGAGAAAGGGGGAAAATATTGGTTTGAACCTCCAAATAATGTTTTTTGAAGGGCTGAATATTGGGGGGGGGGGGGGGCAAATGTATAGGTTTGCCCCCCCAATATTTTTCTGGGAGGGGCCAGTGCCCCCCTTGCCCCCCCGCTTCCGCCGCCTGTGCCATCTGCTGCCAACACTTACATACATACACGAACACCACACACAAATACACACACGCACGCGCACACCCACAGGCACACATACACACACATAGAAACACACCCACGCACACACACACGCACACACCCACGCACACACAAACACGTCCGCACAAACCCACACACCCACACACACACACACATACACACATACACACACACAGAGGGATAGGTATGATTTATATTGGCGAAGTTCGTGGCAGACCGTAACGCTCATGTCCTAGACAGGCTGACGGTCTGTCTTAGTTGGAGTGGAGGATCGTTTTTTCTTTTGTTTTGTTTTGTCCACAAGGTTGATAACCTAGGTTCAGGATCTGAGAACCTCGGGGACCAAAAGGTTCATGAACTTCCATGAACCTTCCATGACCCAGCTAAAGCAGGCCATGAATGGCAGACACATACACCGCACCCAACAAACGCTATGTCTTGTTTCCCATTCCGTTCGCAACGGTTGCTTCACTGTCGGGGAGCGTTAGACGATGCGCGTAATGCTGCTGCAGCAGGTTGGCGCCTTGGGCGGCTTGAATTGCTGGGATCTTGTTTCGACCATCGCCTTGAGAGGCTTTTGGGCTGGTACATCTATGTACATCGGAAACCATTAGAACAGTACGTAAAGGAGAACGTAATTGGACGCGACATCTTGATGTTAGTTGTATTATAGCAAACAACTAATAAGTCTACGTTGTGGCCTGTCATCATGGGAAGGTCCGTGGAGGTTCGCAACCTTTTGGTCCACAAGGTTCGGGAACCTAGGTTCGGTAGGCCTATCTGAGAACCTTGGAAAAGAAATATGCGTGAACTTCCACGAATCTTCCAAATAAGAGAGACGACGCGAGAGTTATCGGACGGGTTTTGGTGTCCGCTGGTTCATGGTTGGTTCATGCAGACCAAACACAACAGTTAGTAATCATGCTGTCAGCAGCTGCAGCCAGTCGCGTGTGGCAATAGTAATTAGTCTTGTCGCCTTGTCAATTAGCCAGAAAATACACCGGCTAAATCAACAATTAGTAGTTCGCGGTATCAGGTAAAAACACGTATTACTCCTTTAATTGTGCCGCAGCGGCTGCTGCTGCTGATGATGATAATGATGTTGATGATGATGCTAATGATGAGAGGAATGGTGATAGTGAGGAGGAGGAGAAAGAGGTAGATAAGGAGCAGGAGGACGACAGAGTCGATGATGACGATGATGATGATGATGATGATGATGATGATGATGATGATGATGATGATGATGATGATGATGATGATGATGATGAAATCCTGTAGTCCTATTGCTTTGGTGTGTTTTTGACTTTTACTTTGCAATCTTCTTCTTCTTCTTCTTCTTCTTCTTCTTCTTCTTCTTCTTCTTCTTCTTCTTCTTCTTCTTCTTCTTCTTCTTCTTCTTCTCGGGCGACGTGGGTTCGAATCCTGACTTCAGCAAACTATTTTGTTATTGCTGGATAGCAATGGCCAGCGCTTTGAGAAGCTTTCTGAGCTTGTAAGTGCGCTATATAAGAGTTATCTGTTTTTTGTTTTCTTTCTTTGTTTCTTTGTTTCTTTGTTTCTTCTTCTTCTTTTTCTTCTTCTTCTTCTTCTTCTTCTTCTTCTTCTTCTTCTTCTTCTTCTTCTTCTTCTTCTCTGCTATGACACTCACTTTCTGCAAGAAGACGATTTTAC
>CM072526.1:21984448-22009448 GCA_036898135.1 Oncomelania hupensis
GCTGTTGTTGTTACTGTTGGTGTTGTTGTTATTGTTACTGTTGTTGTTGCTGTTGTTGTTGTTGGTTATTGTTTTCCCCCTTTGGGGTTGCGGGGGTTTCAGTATAAATAGTATCCCCACTTTCTGGAAATTTAGTGCTTTAAATTCCCACTGTCGCTGTCTTTCTCATTTGTTCTTTCTCATTTCTGCTCTGTTCTATCAATCTGCTATATTTTCTTCTTCTTTGCTAGACCAGTCACCTACCTTTTTTCTTGAAAACTCTTCCGGGACAGGACTCCTTCTTTGTGTGTGAGGTCTGTTGGGTCAGCTTGGGAATATTGGACGCTTTCTGCCAGGTGGTCACTAGGGCTTCCTATGATGTTATTATTTAGCAATGTAGGCATTTTATATGTATGCGTTTTGTTGATAATTTATAATGATGTTTGTATTCTATTTTGTTTTTGTAAACGGGAGTTCGATAAATTAGAGTATAGCTTCAGCGTCCCCTGCGTGGGATGTCTTTATTGTAAAGTGACTGGCTGGTGTCGTACCTTCAGTTTTACCACTAGGGTTGTTTCAGCAGATCTTTTATGCGGATAAGGGGTTGTCTGGTCCTGATTGGGCTCGGAAGAGTCCGCTGGACCTAAAGCAATAATCATGTAATGTAATGTAATGTTGGTTGTTGTTGTTGCTCTTGTTGTTGCTGTTGACGTTGTTGTTGTCCTCCTCCTCCTCCTCCTCCTCCATCTTCTTCTTCTTCTCCTGCTCCTCCTCCTTATTCGTCGTCTTCTTCTTCCCCTTCTTCTTCTTCTTCGTCTTTGATCATTCAATTTTTCCTCTTTTCTTTTCTTTTTCCTCCTCTTTCTCGCCATCTTCCTTTTTGTGGCAACTATTATTTAGCTGCAGGCAGGCAGGCAGATATTTTGGTCTCAGCAATATCGTTAAACTGATGAGCAAAGGAGGAAATTATAGTCTTTCGTGCTCGGAAAGTGATTACCTCCCTTCAAACTCTCCCAAATGATAATTTAGAGCTTAACAGAGAATGGGAAAAGGATGAAGAGCCAGATGATATGGAGTAGAAAATGGTGAGGCAAGGCGTATTGAGGATGGGGTGGTTTGATGCTGTTGGAGGCAGTGAGAGTTCTATGGCAGAATTGGGCCAAGATATAAAGTGTATACAATTATATCAGCAGCAAAAGGTCTTTCGTCTTCGTCAACCCAAATGTGGGAAATATGCTGAATTCCATCGGAATGAGATCCTTTCAATCGACAGTCAGTCAGTCCGTCTGTCGGTTGCGCCCGATAAAGCAAGAACCGCTAGGCAGATTTAAAAAAAAAAAAGGTATTTGTCACGTGGGGTTTATGGGCTCTGCACAATGGAATTATGGACCCTCACGTTTATTCGGTGGGAACTGCTAGTAGGTCACCCTATGAATTACTTTAATAAATTTATTTGTTTAGCTCGTTCTGTGTTAAGGTTGGGGTACAGAAATAGATAGAAAAATGGTAAAAGATTACTGTCACACTAGCTTTCACACGGCTATGAATCATATGTAGTCCAGCCACTTGATAACAGTTAAAATCACACATTTATTTCTTCTACTCTATACAAGATTCTCTAAGTACTAATCTAACTTAAAAAGTCTCTTTCAATGCTAATAGTTCGATCGCTGATAGTCTATGCAGCTGTTCTATCTTCATCGGGCACTTGCTAGTATATCTCATGTAGATTTGGACTACTGTGGTCCGTTTTACAGTTTCTGAAGAGTTGGACTACTGTGGTCCTGTTTCCGATCAGTTTAAGTGCACCTATGTTGTTACACTTAACTGCTAGGTGGTGCGGTCGAAGTCCTTCTGTGAGGTAGCTTCAGGTGCACCTGTGTAGTTGTGTAGTTGGGTTCCCTTGCCACGCTGTGGGGTCTTGTAGGGTGGTTTTCCGGGTAGCTCTTTCCGACTTGTGCGGGAGAGGTTCCTCAACCAACTTCGTTTCTGTGGAGTGGGGCACACAGGATAGCTCGGGATCTCGCCTGCTCGTCTGTAATATAAGAGACGAAATTCTGCACAACCCTGAATAATCGGTTTGTGCAGAGCGTCTCACTGAAAGCCAAAGTAGCCCTCAGTGATAGCTCCACATCTCTATACATAAGCGACGAACATTCTGCTACTTCCGGGTTCCACTGGAATCTCACTCTAAATTCCTATACATACATAAATATAAATCGTGTCTAACTATACACATACAGAATTAATAATATTATAAACATTCAGTGGTACAGCCACTGGTCTGCAAACATACATATAAGTTAAACAACAGTGGTTCCGTACGGGATACAACATGGCGGCGCAACCGGTCGTGTTTCACCTCGTGTTCGGCGTTTCCACATGGTCACGCAAATTCGGATTAACAATTCACATTTATGCATAGCAAATTCCACAAACATAATTTCAACAATAATATAAATATCTCACGATGAAACAGAAGGGTGTTCATTTACCTGTTTGACAAGTTCAGGCCCGTGGTGCTTGATAGAATTCTAAGATTCTAACGTCCCGCTTCCTGGTCTATGAGTGAAGAGATTTCTCTGTCAGCTTTCTAGCTGTTAACACTTCGGTGTATTCCTCCCAACTGACCAAAGATAAGCTAGGTTTGGACCCAGTCAAACTGGCTCGAACCGCTTTGCGTAAGCTCCCATTGGTTAAAAGGTTTACGACTCTCGTAATTACGATGATGTCATGGCCTCAGCCAGCGTCAACTATCACTGTGTGTATGATCGGCAGTATGCTACCGCTACGCTTGATTACTTTCATCGTCTGCTCCTAACTTTGAAATTCTAATATTATATATACTAACCAAGCTAAATATTAAAATAAGCAGAGTTAATACTAGCCAGTTCGTGACAGGCTCCCTCAACTGAAAAAAGGCGATGACTACTGGATTCGACCTTTTTCTACTACAGTGCCTAGTTTAACGCTGCACTATCCTAGGGTCCTATTTACAAACTAAGTAAGTTGCTCTACCTGAGCTGCAATGCTGTGCCAGGTAGCTATGGACACTAGTGACAGGGTATTACTGGGCGGGGACGAATTCTGGTGCTGTGGCCCTTAGTTGTGTTGGGTGGGCGACAGCTGCTGTGTCCTCCACGGGATGGCGACTGAGGTAGTCGGCTCCGTGGTTCTCTTTGCCGGGGATGTACTCGATTTGGAATGAGTATACCTGAAGGGTGAGTGCCCATCGCATCAGGCGAGAGTTCAAAGACTTGGAGGCTGCCAGGAACGATAGTGGTTGATGGTCCACCTGAACTGTGAAGTGGGTCCCATACAGGTAGAGTTGGAATTTCTGTATGGCCCAGACTAGTCCAAGACATTCTTTCTCCGACGTGGCGTAGTGGGTCTCGGCGGGTCTCAATTTTCTGCTGGCGTAGGCGACAGGGAATAGCGTCTCCGCATTCTTGGGGTCGCGCTGTAGCAGTACTGCTCCGAGGCCTAAGTCGCTTGCGTCGGTGCGTAGAACGAATGGCTGAGTCAAATCGGGTAGGTGGAGTACTGGCGCCGATGTCATTCTGTCCTTGAGGGTTTGGAATGCTGTCTCGCATTCGGCTGTCCAAACTACTTTGTCCGGGGCGATTTTCCGGGTTCCATTTGTCAGTGGTACGGCGATGCTGTTGTAGTTGCGGATGAACTTCTTCCGCGATGGCGATGGCCATCCATGTGTGTGTGCTGGGGGTCGCCGGTCGGTCCGTGTATTTCTTGAGGCGATCGATGTGGTGGTATCGGGCTCTCCCGTTTACCTCTACTTGGTAGACTGTCTTGGATTTCTTGGCAGTCACCCGGTACGGTCCTCTCCAAGCGATGTCCAGCTTGTTGGTTCCACTTGGAAGTAAGAGTAGCACTTGATCGCCGACTTGCAGTTCTCTGTCCTTCGCGTGGCGGTTGTAGTACTTCGCCTGACGGGCTCTTGCCTTCTTCAGTGCTTCACCAGCTTTCTTCCACGTTGCTTTGAGGGTTTCCTGCAGGTCTGCGACTACTTGGTGGCACCTCTTGGTGTGTCGTCTATCTTGGCTTCCGTCCAACTTCTGCGTAGGGCTTCTAGCGGTCCTGCTAGAGGTCTGCCGAAAAGCAATGTTGACGGGGTGTAGCCGGTGGCTGCATGGGGCGTTTCTCGGTATGCGAACAGTGCCGCATTCACGTAGGTGTCCCACGCTTCTGGATTGTCGTCGGCGACTTTCCTGAGGATGGTGAGAAGGGTTCCATTCAGTCTTTCTACTTGTCCGTTGCTGGCGGGGTGGTATGGTGGTGTGCGAATGTGATGAACTTGTATCAACTCGAACACGTCTTGCATCAGGCGGCCGGTGAACTGCGATCCGTTGTCCGTTCTAATGCTGTCCGGGAATCCGACTCTGGTAAAGATGGCGATGAGTGCATCTGCAATCTTCTTGGTGTCGATCGCTGGCAACGGGACTGCTTCGCACCACATCGTACATGCGTCGACGAGTGTGAGTAGAAATCTGTTCCGCTTCTTGGTCATGGGCAGTGGTCCTACTATGTCTACTGAGACTTGCTGGAATGGCACGCCGACTACTACCGATGGTCCTAAGGTAACTGGTACGGTGTGATGTCGCGGGGAATATCGTTGACATTGGTGACAAGATTTCACGTAGCGCTTGACATCCTCCGTGATTCCTGGCCAATAGTAGTGTGCGCTGATTCTCTGCACTGTGGCTCCAATTCCCATGTGTCCGCTGAGTGGCATGCTGTGGCCTAGTTCTAGTACTTGGGCTCGAAGGGTGGCTGGTAGTACTAGTTGGGTGTGATCTCCATCTCCTTGTCGATGAAGAATTCCCTCTTCCATGTAGAAGTCTCCCTTGTGCGGGGGTGTGTGCGCCTTGGGTAGCTTCTGGAAGCACTTCGCTATCGAGGTGTCTTCTTTCTGTGCTGTTTTGATCTCTTCGAGTCCTGGATTCGGAGCGAACTCGGGCTGGGGTGGTTGGGTTTTAGCTTGGGCCCTGGTTTGCACTGCAGCTATCTCTACAGTTTTAGGGGGCGTGCCTAAGAACACATACCTACAACCTAGCACTAGATCATACAGGGGTTTCTGTAAAACAGCTGCTTGGATTCGTCCTGTGACGTACCTACTCTCTACTTCGATCCATGCTATTGGGCAAGTAGTCGTCGGTTTCGTCAAGTCTGCTCCTTGTAAGTCGACTGTCTTGTCTGTCAAGTCCGCGCGCGATACAAGAGATTCGCTAACTATCGCGTCGTATGATAGACCTGTGTCATACAGACAGTTCGCTTCTTTTCCGTTGACCTTGACCGTGTCTGTCACCGATGGGTGATCTCCGATTGTGTGTGGCTTGTTACCGCTGCTTTGAGTTAGAACTCTGTGCGCTGGCCGGCTTTCGCGCTCTTCCCTACGTTGTGCGGCCAACTTGAAACATTCTGCGGTGGAGTGATTGTTTCTGTTGCAGAACGAACAATACCGTCTCTGTTCTGCGGGACCTCTTTTCCCGAATTCCGTGTTGGGTCCTTTATTTTGCCCAGGTCTGGGGTTAATCGGCTTATTCGCGGTGCGCTCTTCCCGGTTAGGGCTTCGTTTCTGTGCCTCTTTCCCGTTAGGCTTTAGGTCTCGCCTGAAGCTCTTGGCTTCTCCGTGTGCGGCCACGTACCTATCTGCGACCTTGACCAGATCTTCCAGTCTTTCCGCGCCCTGCTCTACTGAGAATGTTCTCAGCTCGGGGGTCATGGTTTCCCGTAGCTGTTCCCATACTAACAGTTCTGTCAGTCCATCATACGTCTTTGCCGTGGCTGACTGGCTAATCCACTTATCCAGCGTTGTGGACAACCGATCCGCGAACTGCGCATAGCTCTCTCCTTTCACTCTCCGGTTGGTGCGGAATTTTTGCCGGTAGCATTCTCCTGTTAGTTCGAATCCCGTTAGGAGTGCCTCTTTTACTTTGTGATAGTCAGTCACTCTGTCAGTCGGTAGCTTACTGTAGATGTCATAAGCCTTTCCTCTAAGCCCTTGACTAAGCTTGAAAGACCAATGAGTGGGATCTAGTTTGTACTCTGTTGCTAGACGCTCGAACCTAGTCAGATAGAGATCTAGACCTTCTTCTCTCTCATTGAATGTTCCCAGTGGAAATGACATTCCTTGTACAGGGTTGGATGCTACCTCTAGCTGATCTGAGTGGGGAGGGGTTGAGGAAGAACTTGAAGCTCCTGATCCCAATCTTCTTAGCTCTAACTCATGCTGTCTTTCTTTTTCCTTTTCTTCCCTCTCTTTTTCTTTTTCTGCCCTTTCCTTTTCTTTTTCTGCCCTCTCATACTCCCATCTCCTAACTTCTGCTTCTCTCTCTGCTGCTAATGCTGCCTTCTTCTGTTCTACTTCTAATTCTAGTTTCTTTTGCTCTGCTTCTAATTTCTTCTGCTCTGCTTCTAATGCTAGTTTCTTCTGTTCTGCTTCTAATTCTAATTTCTTTTGCTCTGCTTCTAAGGCTAGTTTCTTCGCCTCCCTTTCTGCTGCTCTCTCTGCCTTAGCCTCCTGTTTCTCTACCTCTGCATTGATATACGCAATTAGGTCTGCCCCTGCTAAGTGTAAAGCTTCTCCTAGTTCCTTGAAACGCAATCTCAAGGCCACTGGGTCCGACATTGTCAAACGTGTCTATGAACAACCTCTGAATCACGTGGAATACCGAAACACTAGCAATATTGCAAGTCAATAACAACAATGCAACGACAATCAATAATAGAATAAAACAAGAGTCAAATGGCATACAACAGTTATTTAAGCAAAACCTGCAAAAGAACAATGCAACATACAGGCACAAAAATAATTGAAGCAAAAAAGTTTTTAAGTAAAGAACAGTGCACCAAAAACTGATCAGTGTTATACCCTTACACTATTCTAAGTTATTCTACTTCTACTGTTATCTAATTTTATTGTACTTAGGTCCGGTTATACCCAATTCCTATTATACACAGATCCTAGCTAGGCTCGCCAATTAAAGTGTCACGTGGGGTTTATGGGCTCTGCACAATGGAATTATGGACCCTCACGTTTATTCGGTGGGAACTGCTAGTAGGTCACCCTATGAATTACTTTAATAAATTTATTTGTTTAGCTCGTTCTGTGTTAAGGTTGGGGTACAGAAATAGATAGAAAAATGGTAAAAGATTACTGTCACACTAGCTTTCACACGGCTATGAATCATATGTAGTCCAGCCACTTGATAACAGTTAAAATCACACATTTATTTCTTCTACTCTATACAAGATTCTCTAAGTACTAATCTAACTTAAAAAGTCTCTTTCAATGCTAATAGTTCGATCGCTGATAGTCTATGCAGCTGTTCTATCTTCATCGGGCACTTGCTAGTATATCTCATGTAGATTTGGACTACTGTGGTCCGTTTTACAGTTTCTGAAGAGTTGGACTACTGTGGTCCTGTTTCCGATCAGTTTAAGTGCACCTATGTTGTTACACTTAACTGCTAGGTGGTGCGGTCGAAGTCCTTCTGTGAGGTAGCTTCAGGTGCACCTGTGTAGTTGTGTAGTTGGGTTCCCTTGCCACGCTGTGGGGTCTTGTAGGGTGGTTTTCCGGGTAGCTCTTTCCGACTTGTGCGGGAGAGGTTCCTCAACCAACTTCGTTTCTGTGGAGTGGGGCACACAGGATAGCTCGGGATAGCTCGCCTGCTCGTCTGTAATATAAGAGACGAAATTCTGCACAACCCTGAATAATCGGTTTGTGCAGAGCGTCTCACTGAAAGCCAAAGTAGCCCTCAGTGATAGCTCCACATCTCTATACATAAGCGACGAACATTCTGCTACTTCCGGGTTCCACTGGAATCTCACTCTAAATTCCTATACATACATAAATATAAATCGTGTCTAACTATACACATACAGAATTAATAATATTATAAACATTCAGTGGTACAGCCACTGGTCTGCAAACATACATATAAGTTAAACAACAGTGGTTCCGTACGGGATACAACATGGCGGCGCAACCGGTCGTGTTTCACCTCGTGTTCGGCGTTTCCACATGGTCACGCAAATTCGGATTAACAATTCACATTTATGCATAGCAAATTCCACAAACATAATTTCAACAATAATATAAATATCTCACGATGAAACAGAAGGGTGTTCATTTACCTGTTTGACAAGTTCAGGCCCGTGGTGGCTTGATAGAATTCTAAGATTCTAACGTCCCGCTTCCTGGTCTATGAGTGAAGAGATTTCTCTGTCAGCTTTCTAGCTGTTAACACTTCGGTGTATTCCTCCCAACTGACCAAAGATAAGCTAGGTTTGGACCCAGTCAAACTGGCTCGAACCGCTTTGCGTAAGCTCCCATTGGTTAAAAGGTTTACGACTCTCGTAATTACGATGATGTCATGGCCTCAGCCAGCGTCAACTATCACTGTGTGTATGATCGGCAGTATGCTACCGCTACGCTTGATTACTTTCATCGTCTGCTCCTAACTTTGAAATTCTAATATTATATATTATACTAACCAAGCTAAATATTAAAATAAGCAGAGTTAATACTAGCCAGTTCGTGACAGTATTATTACTAACAGCGATATTATTCAGCTTCGGGTATCATCAAACAAAGCAGCCTCCAATGCTCTCGAAGTTGGATTTGACCATTTTGGTTTTAGTTATTTTTCTTTAAATGTATTTTATTTTCCCCGCCGTTTAAACAAAAAGAAGGCAAATTTTCACTAGACTGTAGCAATAGTCCAAATCATATGGGTCCACTCTCCAATTTTATTAGCAGATAGGGTAAAGAAAAATGATAAAGGAAATGTGAGAAAGCAAAAGAAAGAAAGAAAGAAAGAAAGAAAGAAAGAAAGAAAGAAAGAAAGAAAGAAAGAAAGAAAGAAAGAAAGAAAGAAAGAAAGAAAGAAAGAAAGAAAGAAAGAAAGAAAGAAAGAAATAGATTACATTTTATTGTGAGTATACATATTAATGGCACGCAATATTGTTTTCTTTCATTGTTTTTCTGCATAAATATTACTTGCTTAGATACTTTCCCTTTGTCCTCAAAAGCAGCACTGTTGATAAGTCAAGGGGGTATGAAAGAGAAAGCACTCACCTGCCTAATCGAATTAACTCCCTGCTTTTTTAGGCGGGAAATGTTGTGTGGTATGGAAGCACGGTTACTGCCCCTTGCGCTTTGATGCTCTGCTGGTCTCTGCTGACGGCCCATTGACTCCTAGGTTGTTGTAGCTAACAGGGCCTAGCTTTCATGCACTCAGATATCCTCGCAGTGCACTTCCACAACTACACACTGGCACGCACGCACGCACACACACATATTCAAACAAACAAGAGGCCGTGCACACATACACACACACGTTGAAACAAACACAGGAGTGCGCGCGCATACACACACACACACACCCACACACACCCACACACACACTATAACATACTTCTATTAATTCTGAGAGACACATATTAACGTTTGTTTAATAGTTGGATGGATTTGGGGACAAAGCTAGATCTGGTTTCTACAGTGAAACGCTTGGGTATACGAAAACGGCTTGTCTCGTTTTATTCATCTTCGTCCTCTCTCTCTCTCTCTCTCTCTCTCTCTCTCTCTCTCTCTCTCTCTCTCTCTCTCTCTCTCTCTCTCTCTCTCTCTCTCTTCCCCCTCTCTCTCCCTCTCTCTCTCTCTTCCCCCTCTCTCTCCCCCTCTCCGTTTCTCGTGTTCATCCCAGACCTCATCCCCTCAACCCCCCCCCTTCCGCCCCATTAAGGCTGATGACTATAAGCTGATGACTATAAGCTGATGACTATAAGCGGATCAATATTCTACCACTTACCGACAGACTAAAATTTAATAAAGGTATTTTCATGCACAAGGTCCTTTCTGGCAGTGAACCTACCTATCTTCTCTTTTTTCAAAAAAACCCTGCCAGATCGTCCACAAAATTAAATGTTCCAATTCCAAGAATTGATTTCCTCAAAACCAGTCTAGCTTATTCCGGTTCCAATACGCTTATGTGTCCGGGGACGTTAATCTATAAAACTAACTAACTAACTAACCGGTTCCACTTTATGGAATAACTTTCCTGAAGATCTCCGCACTCCAGCATCTAACTTTACTTCATTTAGAACACGTCTCCTAAAACACATTAAAAATTAAATACACATTAATTGTTAATGTTGTTGATTGAGATTAACAACATTAATTTGATTTCAGTTGTTTCAAAAGGATTTAATCTAATAATAACTTTGTTTATTTGTTATTGTTCTATGATGTGAATGTTATAACCTTGAGTTGTATTTAATAGTTATTGTTTAAGGCCCTAAGTTAAAGGCTCTTATCACAGTTTCGCATTTGGACAACTATTTTTTTTAATACAGCATGCCTTATGAAACCGAAAGTTTCTGAAACTTTTAATAAAACGGTCTACTGATGCGAGCGTAACACGAATGGCCGTCTTTCGTTATGTGACCTTCCTCATATCACCACCCCATCTCTTCTCTCTCTCTCTCCCTCTCTTTCTCTCCCTCTCTTTCACAATAAGCCACAATTTGACATTGTTACAACTGGAGTACCACAAGGATCTGTTTTAGGACCTTTGTTATTTTCTATCTACATAAATGATCTCCCCCTTCATATTTTCTACTTCTTGTGAACTCTTCGCTGATGACACTACATTTACACTCTCAAAATACAGACTTGAATAATCTCTCATCCTCATTACAAAAAGGGGCTAGTAAACTACAGGAATGGACTGAATACAACCACATGGCCCTCAATCCAGACAAAACAAAATCCATGCTAATTACAACAAGACAAAAAAGACAAAATATATCTATAAAACTTCCTCCATTAAAAATTTGCAATACAATAATTGCTGAAGTACAATGTCATAAGCTTCTTGGTGTAACTTTAGACAATAATTTGTCCTGGGTGAAACATATTTCAAATATTAGTAAAAATATTTCTAAAAGGACTTACCAATTATCAAGGATAAAGCATTTATTAAATTTACATTCTCGTAAACTGTTTTATTCCGGTCATATTCAATCATTTATTGATTATTCCTCTACTATTTGGGATTCTGCTAGTGGCAATGCAATGAAGCCTTTAATTAGAATTCACAAACGTGCAATTAAACAAGTTATTCTTAAACAAAAAATCTCTCCAGATGACTATAAACGGATCAATATTCTACCACTTACCGACAGACTAAAATTTAATAAAGGTGTTTTCATGCACAAAGTCCTTTCTGGCAATGCACCTACCTATCTTTCTTCTCTTTTTAAAAAAAAAACAACCTGCCAGATCGTCCACAAAATTAAATGTTCCAATTCCAAGAATTGGTTTCTTCAAAACCAGTCTAGCTTATTCCGGTTCCACTTTATGGAATAACTTTCCTGAAGATCTCCGCACTCCAGCATCTAACTTTACTTCATTTAGAACACGTCTCCTAAAACACATTAAAAATTAAATACACATTAATTGTTAATGTTGTTGATTGAGATTAACAACATTAATTTGATTTCAGTTGTTTGAAAATGATTTAATCTAATAATAACTTTGGTTTTTTTTGTTATTGTTCTATGATGTGAATGTTATAACCTTGAGTTGTATTTAATAGTTATTGTTAAAGCCCCAAGGGCAAGATGTAAAAATACGCATCCAGCGCTTACTCTTTTACCCTTGCAAAATAAAATTGTTATCTTCTCTCTCTCTCTCTCTCTCTCTCTCTCTCTCTCTCTCTCTCTCTCTCTCTCTCTCTCTCTCTCTCTTTCCCCATCCTTATTCTTAAGCTTTCACAAGTTTTCTCTGTCCGTACGACCGTCTGCTCTGAATAGTCAACAGCCTTTAAGATCTCGACAGCGAGGAATAGGGGAGACCAAAAGAGTGGGTCGTTGTTGTTTGTCTGGCCTAAAGACGCGGGTCTGGAGTTGGCTGATAGAATATTGGATAATTATAATGCCTACTATCTCCAGCACTCTTAAACATCTTCCTACAACGCATCATGTCAGATGCCCTTGCAGATCACGAAGGCACAATCAGCATAGGGGAAAGAGCAATCTCCAACCTTCGTTTTGCGGATGGCATTGATGGATTGGCTGGAGAGGAACAAGAACTTGAACAGCTGGTACAGAGGCTTGACACAACCTCCAGAGCCAATGGAATGGAAATTAGTGCAGAGAAGACCAAAATGATGACCAACAACACCAATGACATCAACACGGACATCAAAGTCCAAGGCCAATCCCTCAACACAGTGCATAGCTTCAAATATTTAGGAGCCATTATATCAGACAAAGAGTCCGGACAAGAAGTCCTCTCCAGGATCGCACAAACAACTGCTGCCCTGGCGAGGTTGAAGCCAATTTGGAAAGACAGGACCATCGGTCTATATTCCAAGGTAAGACTGCTGCGTTCTCTTGTCATCTCCATATTCCTATACGCTTGCTAAACATGGACCCTGACAGCAGATCCACAACGAAAAATACAAAGCATGGTGATGTGGTGCTACAAAAGACTTCTGGGCATTTCCTATAAACAGCACATCACCAACGACGAAGTCCGACAGACAATCACACAAGCCATTGGACAACACGATGACCTGCTCACAATGGTTAAAAAACGGAAACTCCGATGGTATGCCCATGTCACCAGATCATCAGGTCTTGCAAAGACCATCCTGTATGGCACAGTGCAAGGAGGTAGAAAAAGAGGGAGACCAAAAAAGAGGTTGGAGGACAACATTCGAGAATGGACTGGTTTGACACTGAGCGAAACAATCGGGGTTGCTGAGCATAGGAAAAGATGAAGTACGCTGGTGAAACGATTATCTGTGGTGCCCCTACGACCTCCGAGTTACGGGATAGGATAGGATAGGATAGGGATAATCCCTACCAGGTGCTATTCTCCGGACAGTAAGAGAATAATGATAGCGAAGATCTATCCTCCCCATTGTCTGCTACCAGTGGTTTGTTTTTAAGGAACTGTGCTATCTATACAGATAGCCATTGTGCTGTGTTCTCAAGCTCTACAGATAGCCATTGTGCTGTGTTCTCAAGCTCTACAGATAGCCATTGTGCTGTGTTCTCAAGCTCTACAGATAGCCATTGTGCTGTGTTCTCAAGCTCGCCAGTGTATCAGCTGAGCTTGCTGAAAATCATGTGACTTTTTAGGCGAGACAACTTCAACCTAAAATTGTTGTCTCCCTTGATTTTCCTCGCCATTATTCACTCCCTTCTCCAAGGATAACAATGGTAGGTTAAAACGATTTAGACGAGTTCACTTAAACAGCTTTGAAAGAATGTTGATGAAACCTTTAATAGTGGCCTTCGGAGGGGACGATTTCGATGTTAGCCTATCAAAAAGCACTTGTTGTAGGCGAATGATGGATTGGTTGGGGCAAGGAAAGCTATGAAAGCTATATTTTGCAACTGTCTGCTTATGCCAGAAACGAAGACATTGTCGGTGAAAAGGCAGCAGGGGCGTGAAGTTTGTCCAAGGAAAACACGGTTTTCAAAGGATTGTCTCCCTCTCTAGCGGGTCGCCATGCGAGTTTTGAAGATCTTCCCACAGGACTCTTTTCCTTTCCAAGCGTTTCTTAGAGACACTACACTATAGCTGGTCTGTTTAAAAAAAAAGTGGTTTTGGGCGCTTTTACATAACCTGTCATTTCCACAGCACAGGCGCCCGAAAAGGAATATGAGCGGGGTCTATTATTACTTGATGGTGTAGTAGTATTCAAGCTGATATAATAGTAGACAGCTCACATTCTGATACGGTCAGTATTCTGCTAGTCCTGTTGCATTATTTAGTATTATATGCCTGTGTAAAAGAGTAAGCGGGATATAGACCTGGAAACTTTTTTCTATTGAAGAAAACAGAAGAAATTAAGGTTTCGGGAGTGTTACATTCTATTGATCTGCTGCTTCTCAAATGGGTTTTTAACGTTATTTGTTGAACTTTAAGATAGCGAGGTACGTGTCTGTTTCTTCCTCCCATTGGATCTCTCTCTCTGTCTCTCTCTGTCTCTGTCTCTCTCTCTGTCTCTCTCTCTCTCTTTCCCCCTACCCTCTCACCAACCACCACCACTAGTCTTCCTCTCTCTCCCTCCCTTCCCCTCTCACACTTTCTCTCTCACATACACCTCACCCTCCATTCGTCCCTCTGTTTTCTCTGTCTCTTTCTCTCTCTGTCTGTCTGTCTCTCTCTCTGTCTCTGACTGTCTATGTCTGTCTGTCTGTCTCCCTCTCTCTGGAAATAGGAAAAAAGAATATTGAGGAAAACCATTGATGTAAATGAGGAACTAAAAAAAAAGAATTCGTGATGGTTGGAATGTGGGGCGTGGGGAATGGTTAGTGGGGGAGGGAGGGATCGGAGAGGGAGGGGAGGGAAGGGGAGGATAAGTAAAAGTAAATCTCAGGCCGGCAGACCGTGGAACTTCTAACAGTGGCGTCAGATCAAATGACAAGATGAAATAAACCATGTCCTTTGTTTTATTCCTTTGTTTCTTGTCTTCCACCCCTGCAAGACAGATCGACAGACAGACACACAGACACAGACTAGCAGACAAACATACACAGCACTCTCTCTCTCTCTCTCTCTCTCTCTCTTTCTCTCACTCTCTCTCACACACACTCTCTCTCTGTCTCTCTCTGTCTCTCTCTCTCACACACACTCTCTGTGTCTCTCTCTGTCTCTGTATGTCTGTCTCTCTATCTCACATGCAGGCATCACGCATCCACATAATTACACGTGGTTTCTTTCGTCCTCCCTCAATCGTCATCTTCATGTTATTGTTTCATTCATTGGTTGTTTTTGTTATTGTTGTTGTTTTGTTGTTGTTGTTGGTGGTGGTGGTGTGCTGATCGTGTCCTTAGTCTTGATTCGCCTTGTTCTGGGCAGGGAGTAGGGTGATCTCGACTGGCCTATTCCGACTCCTTTAAGTAATAAGCAATTGCTTGGAGGCGTTGTCCTGTTAGATATGGGGTGGAGGTGGGATGAATGGATTGCATGGGCCAGAGATGAGGAGAAGGGAGGAGAGTTCTATAAGGGAAATAGGAGGCTGGGATATGAGTGTATGGGTTGGAGTGCTGGGAGTGTGGGAGGGGGCTGGTTCTAAATGTTTTGTTGTGTAGTTTATATGACTCCCCCGGGCAAACCAGGCCATACATCAAAGGTGACGTGTGTCTGAGCGTGTCAGGCGGTCTTAAGCAATCCCCACACGTACATGTATAAACGGTTGAGCGTTGAAAACCTCTCAATAGGTATACAATGGGATTATCAACGATGAACGACGCGTTCGGCGCGTTTAAAAGAAGTTGAAGGGAAAATTATAACGATCCTCTATTTGCGGACAACGTAATGCTTTAGCGACGATGTGGCTGTTCACCGTGGTCCATCGAAAAAAGAAGACACTGCGTGTAATTCAGCCAAAAGCCGAAATAAACGTAGCAACGATTTGCTAGAGGTGATGCGGATGTCCTGCTTTCTGCAAATAGATCAAAGCACGATCTTCAAGCAACCTGTTTGAACAGCGTCGATCATCTTAGCTCGCTCCATATTTTATCAGGGATTGAAAGGGTATAGCAACGAACACAGGTGCTCGTACTCGGATGTGAGAAATGTATAGCTTCTAATTTGCAAATACTAATGCAAAGCGCAAAGGCTATCTTTATTTCACATCCAAATGCGAGCGCCTGCGGCAACGATAATCCAATCTGCAATGACACCTTAATAATAATAATAATAATAATAATAATAATAATAATAATAATAATAATAATAATAACAACAATAACGATAATAATAATAATAATAATAATAATAATAATAATAATAATAATAATAATAATAATAATAATAATAATAATAATAATATTTATATAGCGCTTTTTCCCAATGAACAATATTAGTTCAAAGCGCAGTACTCACGCATTCTCTCCTCTCTGAAAATCCTTATCGGGAAGAGAGGGGACTATAAACTGATACACATACATTCATTCTAAACATCCGGCTTCATACAACATAAAATCAGACACTTGCTAACCAATAGGAGACGAGAGAGGGAGGGAGGAGGGGATAGCTAAGGATGGGTGATGGGGTGGCTGGTGGCGGTGGTCTGAACAAAAAAAAAAACAAAAAAAACAAACAAACAAAAAAAAATGGAGGAATGACGACGATGATGATGGGAGGACCCACGATCCACGATGATAAGACCTTCAACGCTCGTCACGCGTCACTCGGCCCTTTGTTGTTTGTTCTCGGAGACTCAAGTCCCCCATGGACTGCGCACTCCAGACGTTTGATAAAACCCGTTTACGTATAACAGTCTTCCCGCATCCTTCCCTCGTGTCGTCCCTCCTTCCCTCCGGTCATTCCTTCTTTATCTGGACTGACAAGGGTTATCTAACGCAGTCTACCGACCTGCTGGCACTGAGATGACACTTGCCAGTCTGGAGTATTTATAACTCTGACTGCATAAGCTACAACTTTTCTCGCGTGGGCTAACTAGACCATCAAAAGATAGTGTTTATTAATTGTCTACCTATTCAATGCCAACTGTACGTTCGCGTGCTTTGGCTGAACATTTTCGACGACTGTCTAACTGAAGACGTGTTGTTTTAGTCGCTTATCGGAGTGCTTTCACAATGCAGAATAATAAAATCGTCTCTATGATCATAGTATTTCTATTTAGTGTTAACAGTTTTAAAAAGAAATCTGCCTCACTCATTGTAAATGAAGTTTAAGTTTGTGAAATAATAAATGAACGTATTCTGCAGACTTAGACCTACAGTTTTACACCGGATCTCAATGTTTGGCATAACTGTTCTAAAATGTTGTTCGTTGTCTTATGTTTCAGTTGGAGAGAGCAGAGAAGACAATAGTTCGTCATCGTCATCATCGTCGTCATTGTCCACGTCATTACATTCAGCAGATCTCCAAGCCAACGTCACCCCTGGTACGTCATAGTGCTGGTCTGACTTTTTCTTGACCTTGGATTGTGGCAATATGACCTTCGTATGACCTTTACTTGATCTTTACATGAACTTTACATGACCTTCACATAATTGGCTATGGGTAATCACTTTCAATTGACCTTGGGTATTCGTCTGTACACGACCTTCACATGAACTTGGGTAATCACATTTACGTGATCTTGGACCTTCTTATGACCTTGGAAAATCCCTTTCACATGGCCTTGTGTGTTCATCTTCATATGACTTTCTGATAGCCTTGGGTAGTACACTTCATGGGAGCATTACATGACCTTCACAAAAATTTCACGACCTTCGCTCGACCTTGGATACTTAAATTCGCATGACCTTTAGATGCTAAACTGACTCAGCTTCTACTGTTATGAAGGGTTAGGGGTGACTGAATGGTTTTATGGTGACTGTAACACTCGACCTCGGATACTTAAATTCGCATGACCTTGATATATTAAGACTGAATTAGCAGCTTTTACGTTTGGAAGCGTTATGGGTGACTGAATGGTTTGACAGTGACTGCAACATCCGACAACGATGTGCTTCTCAGGCCCACCCTGATTTCAGCAAACGATAGTCTGTACATGGCCTAAACGCTTTGAGCACCTCTTGGAAACGAAATGTGCGCTATGCTCTACGACCAAAGATTTGTAACTGGGCTGTACTCAATACATGGCAGGTCCTACTGTTGAATAAAAGCAAAACATATGTGATTTGGAAAGTATCTTTATATATCTATATATTCCCAAATCATATTTTCATTTATTCACTAGTAGTAGTAGGTGCCCTTACAGACCTCGGATCTTATAGCGGTTTACAAAGAAAGGTAATACTCCTAGTAAAATATCATTTGTTAATGTTTCAGTTAATCTCCGTTAAACATATTTATATGAATGTCCTATTTTGAGTCCACTATAATTATGAAGAAAAGAACATCAACGTGGGTATTCAAGAATCCATGAACATTTTATTGCATACTAGATTTACCATGTATAATTTACATATCCGATGTTAGTAAACTTTTGTTGTACTGTTATCGTTATAATTTTTATGGTTGCAGTTCAACTTTAAATTGTTAAATGATGATTGTATGTTTGTATGTCCATGCGTGGCAAGGAAGTGGTCGGAAATCACATGTATATATGTACGTAATAAAATATTAAATTGAATGGAATTGCAATACTCCTGCTCTCCAAGGTGGACAGAAAGTGCGACATACTGGCTTTCAATTTCATGTGCTTCTTTCCATGAGCTCAAATGTAATAGTCTACAAGTGCATTCCAAAAGCCTTGTTCTCCTTACGCGGTTTCAAACTCTACCAAAGCTTCTTCAGAGGAAGTTCATGGCCTTGAATACTTAAGACTGCACTCAGTCTATCTCTCCTTAATAATAATAATAATAATAATAATAATAATAATAATAATAATAATAATAATAATAATAATAATAATAATAATAATAATAATAATAATAATAACGGGTTTTTATATAGCGGGTACTCCAGCTTACGTCCAGATTCACCGCACTTTACATAGTCAATACATAAAAATACATGCACTCGATCAAACATCGCTTTTGTTACGATACACCAAAAGACGGAAAAGTAAAAGTAAGAACTATTTACAACTATGTACAAAATGACAAAAAAAGACAAAAATAGAATAGCAAAAACTTATTCACAGCTATTTATATGCCCGGATGCGAACTTGTTTTTTCCAACCTAGTTCCAGTCATTCGCCGAAAAAGGTAATTACCGAAGTCGAACGAAGCTCTCCGAGTCGAGCCAAGCTATCCGATGTTTTACGAACGAATGCTGGCAGGACTACGTGAAACCACAGGCTGGGAAGTCTCGCCTTTCGTAGGCCTCAATTACATACTATACTACGTGCGTAGGTAGGAGGCCCACGAGTTTACAAAGACGAAAGAAAAGACTTCAGAGCCTGTGGTGAAACATCGGTGCGTAAAAATAGCCGCTGTTGCTTCTAGATCTAATTCTATTTCGATCTGCACAGCTTCAAGCTTTAAGTCAAGTCGAGATTCGCATTTTGAAGCAATTAGTATTATTATTTTATGATGATTAATATACTGATGCAATTAATAATAAAGAGTAAAAGTAAATACATAACACATAATGCACACATACAACGATTTCACATCTATATCAACAATAAAACCATGACAAAACTTCAAAGCGCTATGGATACGTTGATGTCCCTTCAGCACAACAAGGCAAAGCAAGTTTATAATGGTCTAAAAAAACAGTGACATTTTTATTGCAAGCACCAAAGCAATTATTTATTTGACTAATATTATTCTTTTTAACTGATACAGTAAATTTGTTATATGTATTTCAATGAGAAACACGTATTAAAAAAATGTTGCGTGGCAGGCAGAATTTTCCATAAATCATCTGAAAACTTTGGTAAATCTATAAGAAAAAAATAACCAGTAACACCATCTGAATATTTCGGATTACACCCAACTTCAGCAAAAACAAACAAAACGTCACTGACTATATTTACACCATTGAGCACGCACAGCAGCACACTATTCTTTTCTTTTTCTTTTTTAAAAAAAAAGTAGGAATAATAATAATAATAATAATAATAATAATAATAATAATAATAATAATAATAATAATAATAATAATAATAATAATAATAATAAACAAACAAAACAAATAAATAAATTAAAGATTTAACTAAATAACTATACTACCACTACTACTACTACTATAGCTGTACTTTCTTTGCTACTACTACTACTACTACTACTACTACTACTACTACTACTAGCGAAGTAATGGTCTTGATTTTGTGGTCCTGATTCGGCTCTTTGCAGTCCGCTGGACCCTGTAAGCAATGAATAACTAATTAGCTATTAATTTAACTCTGATCTCGAATTGTCTTGATTTTGTGCTCCTGATTCGGCTCTTTGCAGTACGCTGGACCCTGTAAGCAATGAATAACTAACTAACTATTAATTTAACTCTGATCTCGAGTTATTTAAAAAAAAATTCCCTTAGCCTACTCGTCCTTCTCCGGAACTTTAAAGATTCAAATATTATAAAGTATAGGCATAAATATTATTAATTAGAATAGATATAGTTTATACATTTATTTACGTATAAAACAAACAATACAGGTCTAATAATTATATTCAGCTAGTGAGCTTCTTCGCTGCGCGAAGACTGACTTATAATATATAATGTAGACTAGATTAAGCCTATGTATACTTTTATAACAGTGTCTACTTGGTTTTAGGCAGGAAATGGGGATTGCTATTATTAGCCTACTGCTGAGAACTAACAAATTGCAAATCAAGGAACGCAACTATTAAATATGGTCGATAATAACAAAGTATACCGTTGCGAAATGCTAATCTGTGTAAATCGAACAGAATTAGAAGCAACAGCGATCATTTTTAATGTCAACAAGTCGTAGTCATGCAAGCATCATTTCGTAACACATCGGAGAGCTTCGTTCGACTTCGGTGATTGCCTTTTTGGGCGGATGACTGGAACTAGGTTGGAAAAAACAAGTTTGCTGCCCGGATAGACCCAGGAAAGGAAAACAGTATAAATATTTACAACCGTATAAACACTTACGGATCAGACAGAAACAAAAGAGGAGAGAATGGCAGCGGGATACAAATCAGTCTGAATAATGCAGTTTGAAGAGGTGGGTTTTGAGGGCCTTTTTGAATGCCTGTGTTGATTGTATGTTGCGGATATGGGAGGGAAGGGAATTCCACTGCTTGGGTGCAGAGTAAGCGAATGCACGTTGGCCGTATGTCTTAGTGCGGGTGACGGGAACCTTGAGTGTGCGAGTGTCAGCAGAAGATCTTAAAATGCGTGAAGGAGAGTAGACAGACAGTAGATCAGCAAGGTAGGAAGGACAAGAATCTGTGAAGAAGTTGTGACAGAAAACAGATAGTTTGTACTCTATGCGTGCTTGCACAGGAAGCCAGTGAAGGGAATGTAGTGGAGGTATGATGTGATCGCGTTTCTTTGCTCGGAATACTAGTCTAGCTGCTGAGTTCTGAACCTTTTGTAGTTTGTCAATGTTGTGTTTTGGGGAGCCAGCGAGGAGAGAGTTGCAATAGTCAAGACGAGAAAGGACGAGAGCGCAGACTAGAGTTTTGGTGGCAGTGACTGTAAGATAGTGGCGAAAGGAGCTGATTTTGCGTATGACCGTTTATGCAGAGCGACAGACGTTGGAGATGTGGTTGTTGAGGGACAGATCGGCGGAGAGAATGTAGCCGAGATTTCTTGCTGAGGATGAGAACTGAATGTTTGTTGTCCCTACTGTGAGCGATGTTGGGAGAGGCGAGAGTGAGGAGGAGGTGTTGTGCTTGCGAATGAGGAGGGCTTCGGTTTTATCGTCATTAAGCTTAAGCTTGTTGAGGGTCATCCATGACCTTACATAGGTAGTCATAAGTGACGCCACTGAGAAGTGTGTTGCTGTTTTATTAACGTCTTCTTCATCGAGATGATAACGCATTGAGAGGTCCATATTAGGGAGAAGATCCGCGTCGAAGGCAATGAGCGCAAAAATAGTTCTGAAACTCTGTGCTTCAATTATATTGATAAGAAGATACTAAACTGTTTCTCTCAAGAAATATGTAGTCAGTGATATCTTAGCTTTCAGTAAACCCTAATCATATATCCTACGCTATCCTATCCCGTAACTCGAAGGTCGTTGGGGCATTATCAGCGTACTCCATCTTTCTCTTTCCTCAGCAACCCTCATGGCTTCGCTCAGTGTTAAACCAGTCCATTTTCGAATGTTGTACTCTCACCTCTTTTTCTGTCTCCATCTTCTTCTGCTTCCTTGTACCGTGCCTTGCAGGATGATCTGGTCCTGATTTGGCTCGGAAGAGTCCGCTGGACCTAAAGCAATAATCATGTAATGCAGGATGGTCTTTGCAAGGCCTGATGTTCTGGTGACGTGGCCATACCATCGGAATTTCCGTTTCTTCACCACTGTGAGCATGTCATTGTAATGGCTTGTGTGATCGGACTTCCTCGATGGTGATGTGCTGGGTATAGGAAATGCCCAGAAGTCTTCTGTAGCATCTCATCTCCATGCTTTGTATTCTTCGTTGTAGGTCTGCTGACCGCTGTTGGGGTGCCGGGGGTTTCAGTATAAATAGTATCCACACTTTCTGGAAATTTAGTGCTTTAAATTCCCACTGTCGCTGTCTTTCTCATTTGCTCTTTCTCATTCCTGCTCTGTTCTATCAATCTGCTATACTATCTTCTTCTTTACTAGACCAGTCATCTACCTTTTCTCTTGAAAACTCTTCCGGGACAAGACTCCTTATTTGTGTATGAGGTCTGTTGGATCAGCTTGGGAATATTGGACGCTTTCTGCCAGGTGGTCATTAGGGCTTCCTATGATGTTATTATTTAGCAATGTAGGCATTTTATATGTATGTGTTTTGTTGATAATTTATAATGATGTTTGTATTCTATTTTGTTTTTGTAAACGGGGGTTCGATAAATTAGAGTACAGCCTCAGCGTCCCCTGCGTGGGATGTCTTTATTGTAAAGTGACTGGCTGGTGGAGAGCTTTCAGTTTTACCACTAGGGTTGTTTCAGCAGATCTTTTATGCGGATCAGAGGTTGTCCAGTCCTGATTTGGCTCGGAAGAGTCCGCTGGACCTAAAGTAATAATCATGTAATGTAATGTAGGTCTGCTGTGAGGGTCCATGTTTTGTATTCTGCGTTGTAGATCTGCTGTGAGGGTCCATGTTTTGCATGCGTATAGGAGGATGGAATTGATAAGAGAGCGCAGCAGCCTTACCTTGGAATGTAGATTGATATCCATATATAAGAACAAATAAAATAACTAATAATAAACAATCCAAGCGTCTCCAGCGCTGTTAGGCAGACTGACGTGATCTTTGTAAACTGTATACTCCTATTGCTTCTGTTTCTTTTTAACTTTGCAGACGCCAGCAATTCCACGTCATTATTCCCGCAGCAACCTGGAAGGTGAGTGATTTTAAGTGATTGTAAAAGAGCTGATGCCTTACAGCAAAAATTATTTAGGTGCGATGAACGATAAATACTAAAATGGCAATGATATACATATGGGTAAGCAAAGACAGACAGAAATACCCACACAAACACACACATTACTTATTTGATTATTCGTTTATTTATTGCATTTACATTCAGTAAATGATCGAATAAACAGAACAGATGTCTTCTGTTTGATCCTTAGTATTACATTTGGTTTATTTATATTACCTGCAGGTGAAATGCGTGACGTCATAAGGGACTGCACGGTTTTTATCACAAGGGCTTTCACTTCGTGACCTGTCATCAGCGATGACGCAGCAGGATTTACAAGACCTTTGACGTCATATCCATTGTTTTCACGTTTCAAACACTGGGACTATCACTTGCGCGTTTTGAAACGTAATCTGACGTCATGAGGACCGATTTTTCCTGAGAACTAATACTTGTCATCACTGACTATGATGTCAGGGAAAGGTGGACGGGTTCTGCTAAACATTATGCTAGGCAAAGATTGACGTCACACTTAGCATATATGATGTGAAACGAACACACTTCAGTAATATAGACCTCATTGACTGTGTTAGGTAAGTTTGTTCCACTTGCCCATATGCACTATCTGGGTCTTTGTAGGAGCGTCGTTTACACAGCACAAGTACACCGCACTGGCTTAATATCAAGGCCATTTGCTACACTAAGCCATAGAATATTCGGCGCAACATGGAGAGATTACCCTATCGATTGATGCTTACACACACGCACTAGTGTATTCCGAAAAAGTCGAAATTTTTGTAAAAAATTTGTGTGTGGATAATATTGCGGTATATTTTATTTTATTTTTCTGAGGATAGTGACAGTACAAATATCTGACGGACGTTGACAGTATCATAATCTGATGATTACAGTATACGTTTAGGACAGTTTTACATAGATTTGGTCCTTTTCTTCTTTAGTTTTGCTCACGCAGCATTGATTAAAACAGACTTTATGCAGCAAAACTGTTCAGTGTAAAGCTCGTCATTTGGATGGTTGAAGAAGTAGCATCCGCTTTTGGTATACTTTGTGTGATGATATCCAATTTTACACAATGAGGTTCAAAACTAAACATAAGAAAAAAAGAGATTTAATATTAAAATTGTTATTATTTTTAAAAGAATTTAAATTTTTGTCAAGGTCATGTCAAATGCACGACTGAGTCCATTTAAATCTGTGCAGTCGTGGCAGTGTCACTTAAAAATTGCTCGACGACAGAGTAATGTCAAGGGTTATGTTTGGGTAATCAAAGTTATGTCAAGGCTAATTCAGGGTCAAGTCAAGGTTATGTCCTTTTAAAATTGTGCAAGTCAGCAACAGTTGCTCGAAGTCAAAGTCATGTTAAGGTTTAAAATGGAAGATAATTATGATTTTTTTTTAAAGAATGAAAATTATGTCAATGTCAATTCAAGGTTATGTCAAGGTAATGTCCATTTAAATTTTGACAGTCGGATTGGCACTGGAAAATTGCTTTGACGTCAAAGAAATATCAAAGTTTGAATTGGAACATTATTCTAGAGTTTCTGAGAATGAAGGTTATGTCAAAGTTAATTGAAGATCGCGCTACGGCGGGCCCAGAGCAGAAACTGTCCATTTAAATTTAGACATTTGGATTGGCACTTGAACATTGATTACATCAAAGAAACGTCATTGTCAAAAATTGGAACATTGTTCAGGAGTTTTTGAGACACCAACTTTACGTTAAGGTGGGCTATGTAATATTTAAAAGTGGGCAGTCGGATTGATTGATTTCACAGGCATGTGAATGTTTTAAATGAGACGACTTTCAATTTTTACGTAAACGTTGCCTTTCTATTTTTGAATGTGCTTGAGATTTTCTGGATTTGTAAATTGAATTAATAACAAATTATTCGATCGATTTTACTTTTGTTATGATAATTTTTTAATTCTTTGAGTAGATCCAGATTGTAGAAATAATGGATTTGAAATGTGTAAGTTATGTATTTTAGTTTAGATAAT
>CM072526.1:22014448-22136948 GCA_036898135.1 Oncomelania hupensis
AATTTGCTATGCACAGATTTGAATGTTAATCCGAATTTGCCGTACCACGTGGAAAAGCCGAACACATGTTAAGCACGACCGGTTTGGACGCCATGTTGTATACCTGACGGAACCACTGTTGTTTAACCTATATGTATGTTTGCAGACCAGTGACTGTACCAGTGAATGGTTATAATATTATTAATTCTGTATGTGTGTAATTAGCCACGAGTTATATTTATGTATGTATAGGAAATTAGAGTTGAGATTCCAGTGGACCACGGACGTAGCAGAATGTTCGTCGCTTATGTATAGAGATGTGGAGCTATCACTGAGGGCTACTTTGGCTTTCAGTGAGACGCTCTGCACAGACCTATTAATCAAGGTTGTGCAGAATTTCGTCTCTTGTGTTACAGGCGAGCAGGCGAGATATCCCGTGCGCCCAACTCACCAGAAAACACGAGTTGGCTGTTTAGCCTCTACAGCACAGGACTGAGAGAGCAACCCTGGAAAACACTCTCCAAGACAACACAGATTGTCAAGGAACCAAACTACATGACGACCCATCGTGTACCAGAAGCTACCTCATCAAAGGGCTTCAAACCCGCACCACACTAGCTAAGTGCATAGGAAAACGTGCACTAAACCTGATAGAAAAAAGGACCACAGTAGTCCACTCTTCAGAAAATAGTAAAACGGACCACAGTAGTCCAATCTACATGAACTCTAGTAGCCAGTGCCCTATGAAGACATAACAGCTGCCTAGACTATCAGCAATCGAATTATTTGCATTGACATATGACTTTTTAAGGTAGATTAGTACATCGAAGATAACTGTTATCAAGTGGCTGGACTACATATGATTCATAGCCGTGTGAAAGCTAGTGTGACAGTGATCTTTTACCATTTTTCTATCTATCTCTGTACCCCAGCCTTAACACAGACCGAGCTAAACAAATTATGTATTAAAGTAATTCATCGGGTGACTAACTAGCAGTTCCCATAGAATAAAGCGTGAGGGTTACAGCATTCCATTGTGCAGAGCCCAGCAGCCCATAAACCCCACGTGACAAAAAGAGAGAGAGAAAGGAGAGAGAAAGAGAGAGAGAAAGAGAGAGAGAAAGGAGAGAGAAAGAGAGAGAGAAAGGAGAGAGAAAGAGAGAGAGAGAAAGAAAGAGAGAAAAAGAGAGGGAGAGAGAGAGAGAGAGAGAGAGAGAGAGAGAGAGAGAGAGAGAGAGAGAGAGAGAGAAAGGAGAGAAAGGAGAGAGATAAAGAGAGAGAAAAAGAGAGAGAGAAAGGAGAGAGAAAGAGAGAAAGAGAAAGAGAGAAAGGAGAGAGAAAGAGAGAAAGAAAGAGAGAGACAGAGAGAGAGAGAGAAAGAGAGAGAAAGGAGAGAGAGAAAGAGAGAGAAAGAGATAGAGAGAAAGAGAGAGAGAAAGGAGAGAGAAAGGAGAGAGAAAGAGAGAAAGAGAGAGAGAGAAAGGAGAGAGAAAGAGAGAGAAAGAGAGAGAGAGAGAGAGAGAGAGAGAGAGAAAGGAGAGAGAGAAAGGAGAGAGAGAAAGAGAGAGAGAAAGGAGAGAGAGAAAGAGAGAGAGAAAGGAGAGAGAGACAGAGGAGAGAGAGATAAGATAAGATAAGATAAAACAACATAATTCTTTATTTAACGAAGGTAATAGAATAAGCAGTGGTCTGCTTTTTTTTTTGTTGTTGACATCTGGTCCTCGTTTTCTACTAAAACTACAAAAGGAAAAAAAGTAAAATAAAATAATTAAGAAAAATTTAAAACGAGTACATGTTTACAGATAAATTTGAGTAAGAACACATGTACGTACATAACAAGTATTACAATGAAGAGGGGTTGGAGTAGCACCTCAATTTTATATTTATATTGAACATTTCTATCATTCTAAAGATCAATTGGTTTGTAATTAAAAAAAAGCTTAGAGGACATTATTCACATTAACTAGCACATATACATTATTTTAAAAATAATTAAACGAAAGAATATACATTGCATAAAATCATCAGTAGCAACATAAGCGAGTTTGTACAAAGAAAAAAAAATCATAATTCTTATTTTCTTATATGCACAGTGAAAGCAACGCTTATTTTGACTTCATAAGGTGGAAAGCATATTTGCTCTTGAAAGTATTCATGTTGGTAGTTTGTCTCAGGACATTTGGGAGAGAGTTCCAGAGACTGCTACCTGAATAAATTAAACTACATTAATGTTTATTTTAATGAGATTGTTCTACCTAAGGTGTGTGTGTGTGCGCGCGTGTGTGTGTATGTGTGTGTGTGCGCGCGCATATCTTGATTATATTGTTACATTATGTTATTGTTATAAAGCTATTTTGTTATACTAATTGTTATTGTTACAAGCCCCAAGGCAAGATGTAAAATATAAAAAAAAATTAATCTTTTACCCTGTTTAAATAAAATTGTTATCTTATCTTATCTTAAATTAGACTTAAAGAGATCAATCCGAGGACGAGGACTTGGCGTAAAGTTCTCAAAGTGAATTGTGAGTATTATGGTTTATGGTACATATCCAGTTATAATTCTGTGCATAAACGAACCCTTTTTATATTATCCAACCTTGCTTTTGGAGAGAGAATCCCTAAGTTTATGTCGTCTAATTCAGAAAGGGTTGCTTTCTTTAATAGGACTATGTTAAGAGCACGTTTGTGTAATCTAGTAAGTGGTTTAATTGTATTAAGAGAGAGAGAGAGAGAGAGAGAGAGAGAGAGAGAGAGAGAGAGAGAGAGAGAGAGAGAGAGAGAGAATGACAGACAGGACAAACAGACAGACAGTATAAGAGACAGAGAGACAGACAATAAGAGAAAGAGAGAGAGAGAGAGGGAGGGAGAGAGAGAGAGAGAGTGAGAAAAAAACAAAGAGAGAGAGAGTTAATTAGTTAGTTAGCCATTGTTTATAGGGTTCCGTGGACTGCAAAGAGCCCAATCAAAACCACATATCTTGGTTGAAAGAGGACTGAGGATCCGCATAAAATATCTGCTGACACAACCCTAACGGCAACACTGATGGCACTCATGCATCCCAATCAGAGGACGCTGAGTCTGTACTGGTTTTTTTTTATTGTTGTTTTTTTGTTTTTGTTTTTGTTTTTAAATGCGAACCCCGTTTACAAAAATAAAATAGAATATAAACACCATTATAAAATATTAACAAAATACATACCTAGAAAATACCTATTTTGCGAAATAATCCTATATATTCTATCCTATCATTTCCCGTAACTTGAAAGTCGTTGGGGTAGTCTACCACAAATGATCGTTTAACCAGCGTACTCATCTTTCTCTTTCCTCAGCAATCCTCATGGCTTCGCTCAATGTCAATCCAGTCCATTCTCGAATGATGTCATCCCACCTCTTTTTCTGTCTCCCTCTTCTTCTGCCTTCTTGCACCGTGCCTTGCAGGATGGTTTTTGCAAGGCCTGATGCTGTGGTGACGTGGCCATAACATCGGAGTTTCCGTTTCTTCACCACTGTGAGCATGTCACCGTGTTCTCCAACGGCTTGTGTGATGGTCTGTCGGACTTTGTCGTTGGTGATGTGCTGGGTATAGAAAATGCACAGAAGTCTTCTGTAGCACCTCATCTCCATGCTTTGTATTCTTCGTTGTAGATCTGCGGTGAGGGTCCATCTTTCACAAGCGTATAGGTAGATGGAGATGACAAGGGAGCACAGCAATCTTATTTTGGAGTGTAGACTGATGCTCTTGTCTTTCCAAATGGGCTTCAACCTTGTCAGGACAGCAGTTGCTTGTGCTACCATGGAGAGGACTTCCTGTCCGACCCATTGTCTGATACAATTGCTCCTAAGTATTTGAAGCTGTGCACCGTGTTGAGGGGTTGACCTTGGACTTTGATGTCCCTGTTGATGCCATTGGTGTTGTTGGTCATCACTTTGGTCTTTTCTGCACTTATTTCCATTCCAAAGGCTCTGGAGGTGGTGTCAAGCCTCTGTACCAGCTGTTCAAATTCTTGTTCTTCTCCAGCCAATCCATCAATGTCATCCGCAAAACGGAGGATGGAGATTGCTCTGCCCCCTATGTTGTCTGTGCCTTCGTGATCTGCAAGGGCATCTAACATGATGCGCTCCAGGAAGATGTTAAAGAGTGTTAGAGTAGATATCCTTGATGCCGATTGTTGTTCTGAACCAGTCCCCGATGGCGCTGTTATGGAGGACTGCACTGGTAGCCTTGTCATACAGGCTTTTGATTACTTTAATAATGATAGGGCTTACGTTGTACACTCTCATGGTTGTCCACAGAGCTGAATGCCAGACTCGGTCAAACGCTTTCTTGAAGACTACAAACATATGATATTGATGTCGTTGGTGCTGTAGGTATTTCTCGCAGATTATTCTGAGGTTGAAAATCTGTTAGTGGTACTTCGCCCTGCCCTGTATCCTGCTTGTTCTTCAGCTATGATATGTTCAGCTTGGGGTTTCAACCTGTTGAGTATTATTTTTGCTGGGATGTTTGATGAGACTGATTGTGCAGTAACGTTCACACTCATGAAGGTTTGGGAAGAGTGATGACAAGCGACTGGTGTTGGCCACTCCTACACTCTGCTAGATCTTGTTACAGATAATGTTAAGGGTGTCAATCATCGCTTCTCCTCCTGCTTGAAGCAATTCTGTGGGTATGTTGTCCACTCCCGCTGACTTCCCCTTCTTCAGCGATTGCACTTCTGCCTCAACTTCTTCTCGGAGAACGTGGGGGATTTCTTCTTCTTCTCTGTTCTCGGGACAAGCTAGAACTGATGTGTCTCCGTTTGGTGTGTGATTGTAAAGGTCAGCGCAGTACTCAGTCCATCTATCCAAGACTTCTTGTTCTTCTGTAAGGTATATGCCAGACTTGCTTTGGATCGTGGAGACCTTGGGCTGTTTAACACTTGTTAGCCCCTTCTTGCTGTTGTTCTTGTTCAGACTGTTCTCTATTTCCTGGCACTGATCTTCTATCCAGTTCTCCTTTTCAGATGTCATTGTTGATTTTTCGGTAGGCATCAGCTCCCTGTGAGGTGTTCTTTTTCTTTTTAATCTCTCTTCTTTTGTCACACAGGTCCAAAAGTTCGGATATGATTCACGGCTTCTTTTTAGGGCGGTGCTTGCCAAGGATCTCAGTGGCGGCATGTGTGACAGCTGAGTTGAAGGTGGTGCTTATGGTACTTCACCAGCTCCCAAATTGAGCAGTGGTGCATATTTCCCTACCAATTGTGACCTGGAATATTTCTGCCACCTCCGAGTCTTGAAGTTTGTCCAGGTCGAACTTCTGTCTGGTGCACTTTGCCGTGTTTACTCTCTTCAAGTGGAGCCGGAAAGACATCATCACGAGATCGTGGTCACTTCCGATGTCTGCTCCTGGAAAAGTGCGTGTCCTGTAAATGCTGAATAATAATACCATATAGTGACCAATTGACAGAAAGCGTCAAATAGCCCCCAAGCTGACCCAATAACCCCATACACAAATAAGGAGTTTTGGGAGAGTTTTCAAGAAAACTTGTAGGCGACTTTGTTAGCGAAGAAGATAGTAGATTGATATAACAATTAGGAACGAGAAAGAACAAATGAGAATGACAGAAAAAGTTGTAATTTAAAGCACTAAATTTCCACAAAGTGGGGATACTATTTATACAGAAAAACCCGGCACCCCCACCGGAGAGAGACAGACAGACAGACAGACAGAGAGCTCTCTGTACATAACTCTCTGGCAAAAGGACCTTATTAGAGCACTACGAAAACGAATGGCAGGAGAGAGAGAGAGAGAGAGAGAGAGAGAGAGAGAGAGAGAGAGAGAGAGAGAGAGAGAGAGAGAGAGAGAGAGAGGAGAGAGAGAGAGAGAGAGAGAGAGAGAGAGAGAGAGAGAGAGAGAGAGAGAGCAGGAGAGAGAGAGAGAGAGAAGAGGAGAGAGAGAGAGAGAGAGAGAGAGAGAGAGAGAGAGAGAGAGAGACAGAGAGACAGACAGACAGACAGACAGACAGGCAGAGCTTCCTGTGCATAACTCTCTGGCAGCAGGACCGTAAAGCACTACGGAAATGAAGTGCAGAGAGGAGAGGGTAGAGTGACGGATCATCATAATATGATGAACCCGATGTATCCATGCAAGCGGACGAAGTGAAAGCGACAGTTGTGATGGGATCGTATCGATCAGATGTACAGTGTCACGACTCTGTGTCACTTTGGCTAAAATAATGTATTGCGCTCGGATGGCCAATTTCCACTAAAGCGTACATCAATAACAATAATACTGGTGAAACTGGGGTAGCCTAGTTTTGACAAGTTGGTCAGGGCGGGAGAAAGCGAGTTCCAACACAGGTGAGGGGGGAACTTCTGTGACTTAGGTCAGAAGACGAGATAAAAGAAGAAAAGCGGACCAAAAAATGTTGTCAATACATGTATTTCGCTAAAATATCTTCTTCGGGAGTTAAAAGTCACCTTAGGTCTACGAGACTTTCAGGTCACCGAGGATTTTCTCCAAATACTCCGGTTCTCTCCCTCCCTTCAAAAAACATACTTGACGTAGTCAATCTGTAAAACTAAACGTTAACTAACTAAATAAAGAAATAACTTTAAACAAATTCAAAAATTAACTTGACCTTTTACATCGCGTGTTTGAGCGACAGTCGGTGTGTTTCGTACATAAGAGTGTTTTGTGTATGTATGAGCGTGTATGATCGAGCGTGTATGTCGGATACAGATCGCCGCGTTTTAAGTCTGACTTAGGAACAAAGGTGGCATAGCATCAATCATTATCAATATTAATAATGAACACATATTGCGCTGTCCATATTTATTAAGGAGTTAACACAGGCTGAATGAGAGGTAGAATGCTCCTAACATAGCGTAGTTGAGACTCGCTGAGTGTACCTCTCGATCGCTAGTTACAATTCGTAAGCCTCGGCGAATCTCGGCAAAGCAGTGTGATTTGCTCTTCCGTCTGACTGTACGGAGACCTCGGGTGTTACAAATTGATGATGGTGGTCGCGAATTTGTTACCTTTTCACAGGAGTCGATTTTCTGTAGCGACAATGTTTCCCTTCCCTCTCTCATGTACGTCGCAGCAGCGGCACGTCAAAGAACCAGGACGGACATTTTGCAATGCTTGTTCTGATTCCCTGACCATGGACCAAGTATGTACCCGATATTACCCGTGAAATACACACAGCAAAGATGAGTACCTCTCACACTAGTGGAGAAGCCAACGTCACGCTAAGCCTCGTGTCAGCCTCAGCAACTGAAAATACTACTAAAAACCTGGTTCGTCATTCTCTTGATACAGTGTACCAGACAGCAGTGGGGAGGGAGGGAGGAAGGGAGGGTGAGGAAGAGAGGGAAAGGGAGGGGTGGGGAGGGGTGGAGAGGGGTGGGGAGGGGGGTAACCGTCGAGTTAATTTAACCAGCGCCTCACTAACGTAGGTTCCAACTCATCGGACATTATGGTCTTAATCTTTAAGTGGCTTATACGTCCCATATTGGAATACGCTAACCCCGTTTGGTGTTCATACTTGAGGAAGTATCGTGGGTGTCCAGCGCAGATTCACCAAAAAAGATATGTGGCCTGTGATATGTGACTCTTCTACGAGGAGACTGCATGATGTCACCAAGGCTGCCCAGTATTGGAATAAATGGCGATTTAATCGAAATGATTAAAATAGTGCACAATTTCTATGATCCTGTAACTACTTGTTCTCTCTTAAAATTTTAATATTGTTGGTATCACACGAGGCCATATGTATAAGTTTCCTATCCTATCCCGTAACTCGGAGGTCGTAGGGGCACCACAGATGATCGTTTAACCAGCGTACTCCATCTTTCTCTTTCCTCAGCAACCCTGATGGCTTCACTCAGTGTCAAACCAGTCCATTCTCGAATGTTGTCCTCCCACCTCTTTTTCGGTCTCCCTCGTCTTCTACCTCCTTGCAATGTGCCTTGCAGGATGGTCTTTGCAAGACCTGATGATCTGGTGACGTGGCAATAACATCGGAGTTTCGTTTTTTCACCACTGTCATCGTATTGTCCAATAATGGCTTGTATGATGGTCTGTCAGACTGCCTTCGTCGTTGGTGATGTGCTGGGTATAGGAAATGCCCAGAAGTCTTCTGTATCACCTCATCTCCATGCTTTGTATTCTTCGTTGTTGATCTGCTGTGAGGGTCCATGTTTCGCAAGCGTATAGGAAGATGAGACAAGGTAGCGCAGCAGTCTTACCTTGAAATGTAGACTGATGGTCCTGTCTTTCCAAATGAGTTTCAACCTAGCCAGGGCAGCAGTAACTGTTGTTTGTGCGATCCTGGAGAGGACTTCCTGTCGGAACCCATTGTCTGATACAATGGCTCCTAAATATTTGAAGCTATGCACTGTGCTGAGTGACTGGCCTTGGACTTTGATTTCCGTGTTGATGCCATTGGTGTTGGTCCTTGTTGGTCATCATTTTGGTCTTCTCTGCACTTATTTCCATTCCATAGGCTCTGGAGGTGGTGTCAAGCCTCTGTACCAGCTGTTTAAGTTCTTGTTCCTCTACAGCCAATCCATCAATGTCATCCGCAAAATGAAGGTTGGAGATTGCTCTGCCCCCTATGCTGACTGTGCCTTCGTGATCTGTAAGGGCATCTGACATGATGCGCTCCAGGAAGATGTTGAAGAGTGTTAGAGAGAATAGGCATCCTTGACGCACACCAATTGTTGATCTGAACCAGTTTCCAATGGCGCTGTTGTGGAGGACTGCATTGGTAGCCTTGTTATACAGGCTTTTGATGACTTCAATAATTTTAGGGCTGATGTTGTACACTCTCATGGTTGCCAACAGAGCTACATGCCAGACTCGGTCAAACGCCTTCTTGAAGTCAACAAACACATGATATAGATGTTGGTAATGTAGGTACTTCTCGCAGATTACTCCGAGGTTGAAAGTCTGTTCAGTGGTACTTCGCCCTGCTTTTCTTAAGCTATGATTTGTTCAGCTTGGGGTTTCAACCTGTTGAGTATTATTTTCAGGAGGACCTTGCTGGGATGGCTGATGGTGCGGTAATTTTCACACTCCTGAAGGTTACCTATGTTTTGGAAGAGTGATGACAAGCGACTTTGTCCATGGTGTAGGCCACTCCCAACTCTGCCAGATCTTGTTACAGATAATGGCGAGTTCATCAATCATCGCTTCTCCTGCTTGAAGCAGTTCCGCGGTTATAAGTTTAAATTTAATAAAACTGTTCATAATATCCGTAAATTTAAGCAGGTTTTTTTTCTTACCAAAGTTGTAACCTCTTAGAATAATTTACCTGCCGAGGCTATGGATACTGAATCAACGTGTTCAAGAACTGTATAGATTACCATATACTATAGGTGCGTGCGTGTGTGTGTCTGTGTGTGTGTGTTTTGCAGAAGGTGGTTATTAGTGAAAAAATTATTTTCTTTTCTTGTTTTGTATGTTTTCTTTTTGATTAGTTGTAAATTTTTGACTTTGTAAATGCCTAGGGCTTTGTTTAGATTAGGCGTCAATAGCCATAATAATAATAATACTCCACCAATTTGGAGCCCACAAGGATCAAAATTAGTAGGCACCAAGGCCAGGGGTCTGGGTCTGACACCCTTATGGAAACATAATATGAGGAATAAAATACTAGTGTCACATCTAGATCTCTGCGACTGCAAAAACAAGAAAGTTGTGTTGTTCAATATCCCCTTGACTATGTAACGTAAATACTGTCAACGTGCATTACAATATTCCATGTAACTACAGAGCTTGCCGTGATGTCACTCCACAGGTTTTTTTTTCCTTCATAAATCTAATATAGAAGAAGAAGAAGAAGAAAAAGAAGTAGAAGAAGAGGGAGAAAAACAAGAACACCACCGCCATCTAAACCACCTTTTTGATCAGTAGAAACGTTCAACATCAGCAAACCATGCAAGAAACGCCATCTTTCCAGCATATTTATTTTTTCATTCATTCATTCAATCAAAAACGGCTGTAATGAAGGCATAAATAATCGCTAATAATTGTCATACGTAACTAATACATCCTATCCTATCCCGTAACTCGGAAGTCGTAGGGGCACCACAGATGATCGTTTAACCAGCGTACACTCCAATACATCAAATACATCACCATGAGAAAAAAATAAACTAACAAAAACAATTGACAATCGCGTCACACATGACGAAATCAATTGCAATATTGTTTACTCACAATCACATCCACAAATAGTTCTATACACTTCTACCAAAGATAATTAACATATGACCTTTCAATCTATGGAGATTCAACATGAAAAACAAAACAAGTTTCGTTTTCTAGTATTGAAAAATTACAATCAACTCTTAATTACTGGACATTAAAAAAAACTCAACTCTTTTGCTCTTATTTAAAACGCAATATCACAAAGAGTGTGAAGTTACATTCAAGCAAAATGTTCCTCCCATATATTACCTCTCAAGTTGTACACAATTACTGACCACATGTTCCAAACTCTTTGCAGTAAAGAAACAAATAAATGAACAAATTGCACCATACACTCAAAAATAAAAAGCATAAAAGCTTCAACTCAACAAAAAAAAAAATCACAATAATGTGAAATTTTGGGTAAAAACTACATTGGACAACAAAGAGAAATTGTTACGGAATCTTCAACAAGTTCTTTTTAAACTCGTGAAATAAGATTTTTAATTCCAATAATACAGCCTATCGCCATTTTTGTATGATTGTGTTAGATTCCTGCCATCTTAATTTTTAATTTTTTATGCGCACTGAGCATGCTTTAATAGCAAAGAGTATTGGCGCGATGCAAATCAATCAATCAAGTTTATTTCACAAAAATGTACAAGAAATGATCCAATATATATTATATAATAGTGTTTTACTCACCAATGCTGCACAGTGTTACAAAGGTTGGGTATCAGCAACATTCTTCTCTTCTAAAACGCTGAACACTATGCTGAACGGTATTACTATTGCTCTCTCTTAGGGTCGCTTCAAGACATTATCTAATAAGAACGGTTGCTCGACAGACATTTTCTAATAGATAATTTAGCAGTCACATTTAAGTAATCAGTCTGCAAACCGAAATTGAGCTTACAGAAAATAAAATAAAAATAAATAAGCTTGAGGTAATTAAAATAAAATAAAAATGAAATAAATAAATATATTAAAAAGTAAATGAATAAGGAAAAACAATAACATAATAAAAACAGGCAACTTCCTTCCAGAAATGAAACTTGCCATACTTCTCAGATCGCTAACCATCATCTATTTACAACACTGCCAAACGGAAAATACGGGACATCCAGTCAACCATTCTAATCTCAAAACAGGCCCAAACACAAAACAAGGATGTGTGCTGTCCATCAAACATGCTACCAATCATACCTGTCCAATCTAAAGCACAGTCTAACTTTAGTGTCCTCAGCCCACCATAGGGATTCCACAGTACCAAGAAGAAAAGCCATACATTTTCACTGCACTATGTTCCAATGTAGACACTGAGTCAAAGAACCACACACTCTACGATCATTTGCCTACATAATATGGGATTATTGTAGTTCATTGAAAGGTGAACGTTCCCAACTGTAAAACGTTCACAGTTATCAGCACATTCAAACACACCACCCTGACCTTCCCTGCTTAGTGGACATTTTCGCTATGTGCACAAAACTGAGTCCAGTTTAATCAGTAATGCCAGCCCATCCCCTCAAGCCATTCTTTGCAACAAGTCCTACTGAAACACTTCATATTTTCCTTCATAACTAAAACTTATCTTCCAGTTTGCTCATGCCGGTTTTGCAATATATATCTATATATATACTAAACTCCTTTGAGATTCAATTTTTGTAGAGCCTGGATTTGGAGTACACAATTTTCTTCCATTGATCAAAATAATCCGGAGGGTACAGTAATCCAATGATTGAAAACGCCTGGAGCTGTTACAGATACAAATCTTGTAGAAGCACACAAATGACACTCAACAATGTTAGGGTTCCTTTGTAGACGGGCACAAATGAAAAACCCAGTCTGTACGACCTTGTATGTACGTACAATGTCTACAAATCGTGATATTATTGTATGATCTGCTGCCCAAGACTAGGGTACTATCCCCCTGTGATCTTTAGATCATGAACAGTCTGCCAATAAAATAGATATGTGACCAAGGGTTTGTAAAACAGCCAGCACTGATTACACACAATCAAGGTCGAGAGCTCTTTCACGAGCTTATACATAATAATTTATCGATCAACCATATGCTCTCCTCTGGCAAATATACTTCAATCTATTCCTCTGGCAACTGTGCTACCAATGATCAGGTTCAAGGGTCCTTTCAATACATTCAATCTATACTTCGGGCAAATGTACTACCCCATATCAGGATCAAAGGTGATATTTCAAGATGTTCAATCAATTTGATTAAACTGGACTGGTCTGTTTTTGAAACCGGCGTTGCAACTTATCCTTTCTGTGTAATGGATATGTTATGGTGGTTTATAAAGTCCCAGTCATTCGTTGTACGTCTATGTATGAGATTTTTGAGTGTGGGTTCAAATCACACGAAAGGGAACTCAAAGGTGACACCAAGTAAATGTACATCAACTAAACTGATGTGAAAACCGGCTTAGGGGGTTTCCTGACATACTTTTCGTACTACACCACCCATTAGGACAGGATAGCGCTGCAGTATGTCGTCCCCTCCCACCCAATTGACGCATTTCAACTGAATATTTGCGCACACAAAAAATGGCTTGAGCGTTTCCTGGGCTACTACTATACAGTGCAGCACACCCCAGGACAAGATGGCAAGGTCTAGAGCAGCATAGTCTGCGGCTGCTCCATCAGTTTCTTGAATTCTGCCAACCACTGGGCCCCCACGGCGCCATCCACCACACGGTGGTCACAACTCAACGTTACGCTCATTATACTGGCCGCCTTGAAGCTGGAACGCAAACACAATACAATAAAACAAATAAATAAATAAATATACAAAAAAATTGTATAAAAAAATCAACAACCCACTCGCACAATTTAGCTCAAATATTGACAAAGCTAAACTAAACTTTCTGACAAAGATCCATTTAGTATAAGGTGTTAGGCGCAAGTGGTGACTTTAGCCAATTACAAATTCTGGACGACTGATCATCACTTGTTTATTAGCTTATTTACAAGAGGGGACAGTACATACAACACACTGGTGGATAGTTAAAGTGAACTTTCACAGAACAAAACAACATTTCTGTAAACTAAATTTAAAACACACAGTAGAGCAAATAACCACCAAGGGAGGTAAATGAGGCGTGTTAATGAGGCACCATGCTAGCTAAATGTAATAATACTGTGACAAAAAAAGAAAAAAAGAAACATGCACTAAAACAAAAGAGATAGAGAAAGGGGGGGGGAGGTGGGGGAGGGTAGGGTGGAGAGAGAGAGGAGGCGGGACTGTGGAGGAAGAAAGAGAGAGGAGTGGGAGAGAGAGAAAAAAAAAGTGTCAAGGATGAAGTTTGTTTTATAAGTTGTATTTTTTTTATTGGGGGAAGGAGTGGGAGGAAGGTGGTTGGAGGGAGGGGGGGGGGGGGCGGGTAGGGGAGAGAGAGAGAGTAAAGGAGTGGCGGAGTTGGGATTGTCAGTGGGTGTCAGAGTTAGGATGGATACAAACCACAAAGGAAAAAGACTACTGACCCTGTATCAGAGTTTTCACTTGCAATAAGCTGTCTCTCAGCTCCTCCAACGGCCAAAATACACGCCTGTAAAATCCCAGACAAATACCTTTCATTAGTAACTGGACATCAGTCCTGAAGTTTAAATTAAGAATTACTAAACACATGTCCTCTCAAACACAAACACATACCCACATCTGAATGAACACCGAAGTTTGTCTACAAGCACCACTGGTGATATGGCAGATGGGAAATATATATCTATACTGACAAGGAAAACTAATGGGATAAAAAAAAAATTAAAAAAAAAAAGATTTCCTTGAAAAAGATCCCACTACTAAAACTTCAAGTGGTCAGGTACTGTACGCTGCATTTGCCCAATCCTGAATTAACATTTTTGTTCATCAAATAAATAACCTTCCTTGAAGATAAGAGTATAGAATGACACTTGCTTTATGCTAAAGTTTGCTTTTATTCAAATTCCACTCATTTCTTTCCGCTGGATCTTACCTGAGGAACGTTGATGATGGCAGAGAACTGTTTGACGCCAAACATGCCCAGGTTGGTAATGGTAAATGTGCCGCCCTATTAAAATGGCATCAAAAACAAAAATAAATAATTTATTAACATTAAATGTTAAAGTCCATCCAGGTGAAGTAAAGTCATAAACTCTGAAACAAATTTGATCAGCATTTAAAAGAAATTTTGCATTCATTATTATTATCATTATTCCTTATGGAAGATGAGACAGAACTAACAGCCAAAAGGAGTTTAAACTCATCAGGTTTTAACTCACCCTCTACTAACCACTGCCATCAAAGTGATCCCCTGCGATAAGGGACAGCATAAGGGTTATTTTTAGCCATAGCCTGAAAGTACCGCTTATGAACAGCCGTGATTTTGCCAACCAAAATGGCGTCATCTCTTTCGACAAAAAATACAGTCATTCATACCCACCCCCATCTAAATCAAGGATTTTCCACTTGAAACATTTCAAACTTTGCACTATTGTGTACCAATATGCAGTGCTTCAGATTGTCGGCGCGCCCGCGCCATTGGCGCATATTTTATCAGAATGGCGCGTAACAGTCAACGTGAATGCGCCAGCCTGGCGCGTCATAAAAATCAAGAAGGACTAGGTGAACATACGATACGAATACCTTCGATTGTCAATGACCCATCTTTTTCAAAATTGACCCATCATTTTGCATGGCCATGGGTCATTGGGCCCATGATGTCTGAAAACAATCTGAAGCACTGAATATGTCAACAATAACTCCTGAAATGTTCATGTCCTTTTGTGGAGTACTTTAATTGTACTGAATTTTGTACTAAATAGAACAAATGGCCAGTATGCAGAGAAAACTGCAGAACAAAATTGCCCAGTAGGGAGTGAGTTAAAAAGTTCTTCATACATACACTAAAACCACCTTTGGAAGTTAAAAGCCCACACTTTAAGAGGACGGATTCATTGAAGCGAACAAACAAGAGATTACTGTGAATAATATTTGCCAAGGCACATAAAAGTGAAAGTGAATCCGTTTTCTCAGACGATCATACAACCACAAACCAAATTTTATTTATTTATTATTGAGGATTTTTATAGCGCACTTATCTTGCCGTACTAGACCAGACTCTAGGCGCTGGCCGATACAGGATCTAACTCAAACTGCCCGAGACGCCCACCCGCAGCCTTTGGGCGCATGGTCTGACGCCCGGACAACTGAGCACCATCCTGGCCAACCAGGGATGGGGGAGAAGGACCTAGAGCATGCTGGGTGTGTTCTTGTTACCGGCACTCGCCCGTCTAGGACATGAGCGTTAGGATCTTTAAAGTCTGTTATGATGGAATGTATGCGACACACAGACTAGACCTCAGTTTATACTCTCATCCGAAGGAGTAGGAAACAGGAGTAAAGTGTCTTTCCCAGGGACACAACACAATGGTCCGGACAGGGCTCGAACCCGGGACCTTCAGATCCGCAAGCCAAAGCACTACCATTAGACCACCGTACCTCCCTTACTCCTGTCCATACCCGAGTCCCAATTTCACCCCCATCCCTCCCCAGTGCATACCCTGAGCATGCTGCTAGTAGCATGCACGATGCGGCGCCTTATAAGTAGACATCATCACCATCAAACTCACCACTCACTGCAAAGACCTTACCTGAAATTCAGTCGGCTGAAGCTTGCCCTCTCTAGCTTTTGCCGCCAAAGCAGCCACATCCTTAGATATCGTGGACAAGCCCTGCAGACAACACACCATCAATCAATCAATCAATTCAACCAAAACTGTGCATTTGTAAAGTGCACTGTAGTCTCCTTCACAAAGGCCAGAAACGTAGGCAAGTTCACAAACTCTACAGGATGAACTGACGATAGTTTACAACTTTGACTTCCAGGGATAATTTTGTCATATCTGTATAAACATTTTTAAAAAAAATTTTTTTTTAATCACTTTTAAAAAAAAAAGACGTTTGTAAACTATTATAACGAGCGACATTTGGATGGGAGATAATGCTGCCAAAGTTTGAGGCTAATGTACAAAGTCGACCGCTGGTCATTATGCAGAGCAATGTTTGTGTGGAACTTTTCATTCTGGTCTCTACTGTTGTTCTCATAACAGAGGTTCACTGCAAGGGAGAAAGAGATTATTACAAAAAAAAATAACAACAACAACAAAAACAAACAGACAATAATGACAACTAGAAGGGCAAAGCCCATATAACTCACATACTCCTTGATGAACTCGCAATATTTAACACGAAAATGAGTGCCAAGAAAAAAAAATTAAACTTTGAAAAGTAATACCAACTTTCATCTTTCTATGCTCTTGGCCTTGAGATGACCTTGACCTCCAACTCCAACTACACTCATGTACTATCAAAGTATAATAAAAATTGAATTATGCTCCCCCCAAAAAGAAAAAAAATGGTGACCTTGGATTGACCTTGACCTTCAGTGACATTGACCTTGGAAAGACCTTGACCCTCACTTGACATCTCATGCAGGTCTGATCAAATAACCCAATGGTGTTGCATACAATGGCAGAATTGCCTACCTCAAAAATTTTTTGTCAGTACTCCAGGCACTTCAAAACCAGATTTTAGAAATCATGACCAGATTTTGACTTTCGGTATTTATATAAATTGTCGTTATTTTAAATGAACCAAAATAATGATAATAAATAAATAAAAATATAAAACTGTGTAAACTTATTGTCATTATTCATCTTAATTTGCTCTTAGCTAAATTTTCATATATTATTACAAACGTAAAATAAATCAAGAAACGGTACACTGTTCAATAAATGTATTGTTTAAAAATTAGGGTGCTTAATTGAAAAATAATGCAAAAGTGTTAGGCCACCACATCAGTGCTGCAACAGCGTCTTTGCCCATACTGGACCTACTGTCAGTGCACGTTTTACATACGCATCTAAACACCCTCTCAAAAGCAGCACTGCTGTGTGGGATGGTGCAGAGTCCCAGCATGAACTGGCACAGCTGCAAAAGCTGAGGGTGTTTTTTGCTGACCTGCACCCAAAATTCGTCCACCTGCATGCCCACGAATCCCTTGACATCAGTTGACTTGATACTCGGAGAATTGCTCCTCAATTTGTTCAGATGTTGTATTTGGTGGAAAGAGTGCAGGGAATCGCTTCATAAAAAAGCAAAGATCTTGGGAAGATGCAGTCAACTGAGCTGAAGGACAGATGATTCTGCAGTGCTGGAGCAAAGTGTCAGTGAGGGGCAGTTTCAGGAGAAGATAGCTGCAAGTTTCATCAAAGTATGCATGCACTGAAGCATAGAACTCTGCAATACGTTCAGATTTTAGGTTGTAGTCTTTGGAACTGTCAAGCATTTTCCAGCAGGTCTTCATCAGCTACCAAACAAGAACATTTTTTAAAATAGAAATGTCTGCTTTCGTTTCACACATACACGCTTGGATGAACTCGCCACCTCAACATTTTAATTGTCATCTGTTGTTTCATGAATTCTTTTCTCCGTGACAAATATTTGCAGAGTATACACATATGCTCTGTGGGTTCGGGCAAATAGAATAGACCCAACGTTTCCCGGCGTGTCGTAAGAGGCGACTAACAGGGGTGATGTTAGCACGGCATCACTGGGCGAAAGTCTTCTACACAGAAGTCACCGGCCAGGACGGAGGAACCTCACGTTACTACAGGTTCAACGACCACGTTCTCAGGGCCAAGGCGAGCCACACTGTATTCGTGGATTTCGGCTGTGGCCAACAGCCTGGAGAGGATTGGGCCCTGCCAGGTCTTTTTTTGCCCAAGACACAACACATGATGAGGCTATCCACTAATTCCATGCCGGATCGGTCGTCGCCCGGAACAAGGACCGCGCCTTCCGTTGGCCACCAGGACGGAGGTGAAAAGTATGCTACTGATGGACAAATTAGCAAGATCCGCACGAGAAACAACATCGTCATAGGAACCTGGAATGTCAGGACCCTAACTGCGGAAGGAAAATTAGAAGAACTGGCCCACGAGCTGGACCACGATCGATGGAACGTTCTAGGTATCAGCGAACTGCGCTGGAAAGGCCTAGGTGAAACAACGACTGACAATGGCCACAAGCTCTATTTCAGCGGTAGAGATGACAGGCACGAACATGGCGTTGGATTCTTGGTCCACAAGAACATTCTAGCCACTGTCATGGGTTGCCGCCCAGTCTCCAGTAGACTCATTACCATCCGTCTGAGAGCAACCCCTTTCAACATTACCATCATCCAGGCCTATGCCCCAACATCAGACTATGAAGACAGCGAAGCGGAGGATTTTTATGAAAATATACAGGCGGCCCTTGACCAAGTGCCGAAGAAGGACATAGTCATAGTGCAAGGCGACTGGAATGCCAAGGTTGGCCAAGATGCGCACTACAACTAGGGAGACACATGCGGACGCCACTGCAACAACGAGACAAATGACAGGGGTCTGAGGCTATTGGAGTTTGCCAGATACAACAATCTGGTACTGGCAAACACGCTTGGTCTCCACAAAAAATCCAGACGATGGACATGGCACAGTCCCGGCGGGGAACATCACAACCAGATCGACTACCTCATGGTTAAGAAACGCTTCAGATCAAGCATCAACATTGGCAGGACACGCACTTTTCCAGGAGCAGACATTGGAAGTGACCACGATCTCGTGATGATGTCTTTCCGGCTCCATTTGAAGAGAGTAAATACAGCAAAGTGCACTAGGCTGAAGTTAGACCTGGACAAACTGCAAGACCCGGAGGTGGCAAAAATATTTCAGGCCACAATTGGAGGGAAATTTGCACCACTGCTTATTTTCGGGGCAGGCGAAGTAGATGTCAACACCATGACCAATACCTTCAACTCAGCTGTAACAGATGCCGCCACTGAGATCCTTGGCAAGCACCGACCAAAGAAGAAGCCGTGGATCACACCTGAACTTTTGGATCTGTGTGATAAACGAAGAGAGTTAAAAAAGAAAAAGAACACCTCACAGGGAGCTGATGTCTACCGAAAAATCAACAATGACATCCGAAAAGGCATGCGCACAGCAAAGGAGAACTGGATAGAAGATCAATGCCAGGAAATAGAGAACAATCTGAACAAGAACAACAGCAAGAAGGCCTACCAGACTGTGAAACGGCTGACAAGTGTTAAACAGCCCAAAGTCTCCACTATCCAAAGCAAGTCTGGCATTTGCCTTACAGAAGAACAAGAAGTCTTGGACAGATGGACAGAGTACTGCTCTGACCTTTACAACCATACACCAAATGGAGACCCATCAGTTCTAGCATGTCCCGAGAGCAGAGAAGAAGAAGAAATCCTCCCAATTCTCCGGGAAGAAGTTGAGGCAGCAGTGCAATCGCTGAAGAAGGGGAAGTCAGCGGGAGTGGACAACATACCAGCGGAACTGCTACAAGCAGGAGGAGAAGCGATGACTGATGCTCTCACCATTATCTGTAACAAGATCTGGCAGAGTGGGGAATGGCCTACACCATGGACCCAGTCGCTTGTCATCACTCTTCCCAAAAAAGGTAACCTTCAGGAGTGTGAAAATTACCGCACCATCAGCCTCATCAGCCATCCCAGCAAGGTCCTCCTGAAAATAATACTCAACAGGTTGAAACCCCAAGCTGAACAGATCATAGCTGAAGAACAAGCAGGATTCATGGCAGGGCGAAGTACCACTGAACAGATTTTCAACCTCAGAATAATCTGTGAGAAATACCTACAGCACCAACAACATCTATATCATGTGTTCATAGACTTCAAGAAGGCATTTGACCGAGTCTGGCATGCAGCTCTATGGGCAACCATGAAAGTGTACAACATCAGCCCTAAAATTATAGAAGTCATCAAAAGCCTGTATGACAAGGCTACCAGTGCAGTCCTCCATAACAGCGTCATCGGGAACTGGTTCAGAACAACAATCGGTGTGCGTCAAGGATGCCTGCTCTCTCCAACACTCTTCAACATCTTCCTAGAGCGCATCATGTCAGATGCTCTTGCAGATCACGAAGGCACAGTCAGCATAGGGGGCAGAGCAATCTCCAATCTTCGTTTTGTGGATGATATTGATGGATTGGCTGGAGAGGAACAAGAACTTGAACAGCTTGTACAGAGGCTTGACACCACCTCCAGAGCTTATGGAATGGAAATAAGTGCAGAGAAGACCAAAATGATGACCAACAACACCAATGGCATCAACACGGACATCAAAGTACAAGGCCAATCCCTCAACACAGTGCACAGCTTCAAATATTTAGGAGCCATTGTGTCAGACAATGGGTCTCGACAGGAAGTCCTCTCCAGGATCGCACAAACAACTGCTGCCCTGACAAGGTTGAAGCCCATTTGGAAAGACAGAACCATCAGTCTACATTCCAAAGTAAGACTGCTGCGCTCTCTGGTCATCTCCATCTTCCTATATGCTTGCGAAGCATGGACCCTCACAGCAGATCTCCAACGAAGAATACAAAGCATGGAGATGAGGTGCTACAGAAGACTTCTGTGCATTTCCTATACCCAACACATCACCAACGACGAAGTCCGACAGACCATCACACAAGCCATTGGACAACACGATGACCTGCTCACAGTGGTGAAGAAACGGAAACTCCGATGGTATGGCCACGTCACCAGATCATCAGGCCTTGCAAAGACCATTCTGCAAGGCACAGTGCAAGGAGGTAGAAGAAGGGGGAGACCGAAAATGAGGTGGGAGGACAACATTCGAGAATGGACTGGTTTGACACTGAGCGAAGCCATGAGGGCTGCTGAGGACAGAGAAAGATGGAGTATGCTGGTTAAACGATCATCTGTGGTGCCCCTACGACCTTCGGGTTATGGGACAGGATAGGATAGGATAGGATACACTTGAAAAACACAAGGGTATTCAATGAGTTATAGTTTTCTGGCGCAAATTATTTAGCTTCCGCTTCCGGTTAAGTGTAATTTTTACCGAAATTTGTTTAAAAAAAAAATTTTTTTTTGGAGGGGGTGGGAAGGGGGGGGGGGGTGGGGGCCGATTTTCGTATTTTTTATAAAGAGATCATAACAGCGTACTCGAGGTCAAAATATCGGGAAAATACGGCGAAATACTGACGGGTAAGCAGGTCTGCAATGGGTTAAATAAAAAAACCATTCCATCTCTAAATAAAAGAAGTTTGGATCTCATAGTTTAAGGTCAAGGTCACAGGGATGAGTACATAGACTCGCATTAAATGTGAGTCAAAACAGCATAGCAACAAAAATTCTTTACTGTGATAGTGATTTTTTGTGCCACGTCTAATTATGACTGAAATCAGGTGGTAAATAGGAGCCTACCTTTGTATCAGCACTGAAGACAATAGGAGCGATCAAGCCACTGTCTATAGCCACTGCCACATTGATGTCCACACTGCTGTATCTATTGGACATTCCATCACAAAACTGAAAGACCTTGATTTGCGCTTGGCAAGCAAAAAACACTTAGAGAAAGAGGGAAAGAATTTACGATGGGTAAGCAAAACACTTAAAGTTGAATTTTCAAATATATTTATATAATGTTTGGTCAACATAACTTCTGGATATTCAAGGTGCTTCATTTGAAAATTCAACTTTTAGTGTTTTGTTTACCCATCGTAAATTCGTTCCCTCTTTCTTTATTTGTACGGTTGGCAAGCAAAGGGTTTACGAACAAAACCACATCTTCAACAAAGAATGGAACTAAGGCCTTAACCTACATAACTGAACACCAAAATGAACCGCCGATCAGCTGATAAACATCATGTGAGTGTTGGAAGGCAATACCGAATAATGAAATCTGTTCCACAGCCATCTAACTATATTAATCTGGTAGTCATATTTAGTGAAGAGTAGGTGCAACTACGAGTAGCTTCAGTTTTATAAGGCTTGGTGGGTTTCGCACCTCCTGCCTTGAATAGGACTCCACTGTAATTGTGCAAGGCTTTCATTGGATTTTACACGTTCTTTTTTAAAACCAAATTTCCAAAATCTACCAAATAACAGCTCAAGACCTGTGAAAGATGACCAAGAAACATAAATATACTAAAAAATTATGGATAACCATGAAGGAAACGAGTGAAAGCTATGCTCACTGTCTGATAAAACCATCCTGCCATGAAGAATTCGCTTCAGGGATTCTCTTGCACGCCAGCGCTGCGGCCTTGATGATGAAGTCGTTGACAGACAACTTGCCCCCAGACTTCTCCAGCACCTTGTTCAGCTCTTTACGTATCCTACACAACAAACAATAAGAACAATAAAAATAATACTAACTTTTAATAACATTAATAATAACAACAACAATAATGGATGCTGTACACGAGCTCAAAGTGCAGCCATCTTTACCAACATTTACGCTCAAACTCCTCTACATACGTTTTCCCATATCAACATCTATCACACAAACACATGCAGGGTTCATACACAAAATTCAAAACGAAATTCCAGGAGTATTCAAGGAGTTTTCAAGGACTAAATCTAAAATTTCCAGGACTATTTCAAAGTTACTAATAATAATGCTATTCATATCGGCTTCTATAGTATGGATAGTTGAAAATGTTACAGCACTAGTATTACACATAAGTACGTCAAATGAAACATTTTATTTAGTTAGCTGCAGCCTAAAATGTTCAAAGTAAAAAAGTTTTAATTTTAAAATCATAAAACTCCTCCATTGCACATTTATATTAAATTAACTCTTCTTATCCTATCAGGTTTTGTGTAAACATCTGCCTCAATCCCACAAGGATTTTAAGTTTTGAGGAGTAAATTAGGTACAACAAAAACAAGAAGACAGTGTGGTTTGCATGTGAGAGTGCATGTTGTTGATGTCAATTTTTTTGGAGCATACCATGCAAAAAGCCGCATGTCTGTTTTTGACGTCTTTTATGACCCACAGTTTATAATCTTTATGTTCCAGCCACCCGTCGCTGAAAACACACTTTCCACCCGGCATTTTCTGATATTGATGATCGCAAATGTGACCTGTCTTTCAATTTTTTAAGACTTCCGATTAGAGCGCCGGAAACAAAAAGCGGTAAAGGGAAGTAACTCTAATCGGACTCTGTAAAAGTGAAAGTAAACATGTATGCGCGGTGCCGACTTTTTTTTTTTGGGGGGGTGGACCTAAAACTTCCAGGATTTATGTCATGAATCGAATGAACATACTGTAAAGACTGTATATTGTTTGACAAAATTCAAGGAGTTTTCCAGGACTAAAAGCAATTTTCTAAGTTTCCAGGAGTTTTCAAGGGCCCTGGAAAGCTAAATAATTTTTCCAGGAGTTTCCAGGAGTTTCCAGGACCCGTACGAACCCTGACATGGTATAAAGGCAGGGTGACTGCTTTTAGAAGACGTAAAGGAAACTGAAAGTTTTCTTTTTCCTTTGACATTTTATATTGACTGCATCTGATAACCATTATTGGAGGGAGGGCGGAAATCAAAGTACACCTAGAAACCCTTTTTGACCTGAAAAAAGTCTTATACACAAGTCACCTGAAAAATCTTACACTCAAGTGATATAAGTTTGTCTTCAGCGGGGTAATAAACATTCAACCTTCGTACCAGGTAACTAGTGCTCTAGCCAACTGCTCCAACAGAACAGCCCTAATAATACTGTAAACAAAAACAGTCCAAACATACAAATAAAGCACGTCTACACACTCATGTGTGGAGCTGTCCAAAGGTTGCCTAACCTGAGAATGTTCTCCACATTGATGTCAACAGTCAGGTAGTAGTGAGGGATGGTCTGTTTGGACAGCGTCAAGCGTTTGGCTATCACCTAAAAACATCACAGTACTTCATTTTATTACACAACACACAGTACTTCAATTTATTACACAACACATCTCTCTGGCTGATGATGATTTATTTCCAGACACATATTGCCAGAGCCTTACAGGATGTATCCTATCCCGTAACTCAGAGGTCGTATGGGTACTACAGATGATCGTTTAACCAGCGCACTCCATCTTTCTCTGTCCTCAGCAACCCCGATGGCTTCATTCAGTGTCGAACCAGTCCGTTCTCGAATGTTGTCCTCCCACCCCTTTTTTGGTCTCTCTCTTCTTACAGGAAGTAGAATGGCTATTTCGACAGTGAGCAAATCCCATCTCTGGCACCATAAAACAAAAACTCAGACCTTAAAAACAAAAAGACTGGCAAAGAGTAGCAATAAAGCATTACTCATTACTGTCTGAAAACACCAAACAAAACACTGTGCATGGTCAGCATGATTTGTGTTACAAACGTGTATTCTTGACCAGAGGGACCCTAAAGAGTCACAATCTTATGCAGGACCCACCTGTCTAATGTTGCTGGCAGGAATATCAACGAAGGCAGCTCTAAGTGGCATAGGGACAGATGACATACCAGCCGGCATGGCAGCACCCGGTGTGAAGTTCAGTACATCATCTGCTCTGATCTGCCCATCTGGCCCAGTGCCCCGAACTTGCTGCAAACCCATAAGATATACTTAACTATCGACGATGGATGTGGCATGGCACGAGCCTAAAGATGACTGGAAGTAAGTTAAGCAGAAATAGCAAAGACTCGTTCCCAAAAAGCAAAACGCATTTAATTTTAATTGCTTCATGTGAGAGGAGTAAAGTTGTATCTTAATTTTACCTTCTTGAATTGTATTGTACTGTATCATATTCTCTTGTACTTACACTCAGATTTACTCCCTTTTCAGCAGCTAGTGTTCTGGCATAGGGTGTAGCGAACACTCGACCACCAGCACTAGTAGTGGGAGCAGAGGCTGCTGACGGCGCTGCTTTGGCTGTCTTTGGTGGTGGAGGAGGAGTGGGTGCAGCAGCGGCTGGGGTAGGAGCTGGGGCAGTAGGTGGGAGTGCAGTTGGCGCAGCAGCCTTTTTACCGATTTGCACATCGTCTGCGGCCGTAGGCACGTAGTTCTTGAATGCTGCAACGTCCTCCTCTTTGGCCACAATGATGCACACTAACTGCAACACACACCACAGCAATAACAAGAACAGTACGCAGCAATAGGAAGAGGCCCTGACTGCCAGAACTTTAACATATTCTCCAAAAGTTCTGAATAGCTTGTCAACATCTTTCACACAAAGTCTAACTGAAATGGGCCAAAAATGTCCCTGCAAATGCATCATGAAAGACGGCGCATACTTGCACCAAACTTACCCAACCTGGTGATAAGCGTTATCGTCACACACTGATCGAGGCTTAAGTAAATAATGCACTGTCCCTAAACAAGCATAAAGAACAGATTGGATTATAATTTCGGTGGCTTTGGGAGTAGCGGCCACTATATACACTAACCTTGCCCAAGGGAACATCTTTGGTGCCTTCAGCAACACAGATCTTGGCAAGAAAGCCTTCCTCGCTGGATTCAAACCCCATTGTGGCCTTGTCTGTCTCAATCTCTGCTAGCAAGTCCCCCTCTGCCACACGGTCCCCTTCTTTCTTCTGCCAGTTGACGATGGTCCCGCTCTCCATAGTTGGAGACAGGGCAGGAAGCACCACTTTGGTGCATTCTGGTAGGTCTGCACGGGAAAATTAACACAACTCTGACTCAGGCTGCTGGCAAAGTATCACGATAGAGGAATGTCATAAACAAAATGTAATAGTAGGTAGTCAAAAGCCATTTTTAAAAAATGATTTCCTCATCACAAAACTGACATAGATTTAAAGAGCTTTTCATTCTGAACACAGTGGTATATTTTTTTTCCCCATAGGACAAATAGGTAAAAAGTTATTAATGTTTGAAAATGCCGAATGTTGGTGTTTTTTTGGCAACGTTTTGGAATTGAAGAAATTGACAACTTTGGAGTCTCAAAGTGAAGCCAATATTGATACCAGGAAGCTGATTTTTGACAGGTAACCCCTTCATATGTTATACTCCAAGCCCAATTTTCTTCAGGCCTCTCCCATGTAATGTTCAGCCGTTTTGGTGCTTCAAAGTTGGGAAATCATCAAATTCGCAGTGCGCGCCGGCAAATTATAGGCCTACTGGTGTGCTACTACGCTCAGCACGCGTGTCGCTTAACAGGCCTACGAGTACGCAATGACCGCAAGAATTCCCGAACACCGTTTGGGTAGGCTTTTCTACGGCAAAGCGCTCCGCGATACAGTAATGCACAAATTAATAAATACCTTAGTTTTATAAAGGAAAGTCTGCTCTTTATTTCTTGCTAAGTTTTAAACTTCTAGTTAAAATCAAACTTACATCAAAACCGCTTTATCCACTTTGTTCGGCTCGTAACAAAACTTTTACACACGAGAGACCCACAATACCTATATGAAAATGAAGCTAAGTATTAGAACTTCTCATTGGTTCTTATTTTTAGGCCATCCAATGAAGTATCGCAAAGCACTTAGACTTTGAAACGAGCCCCTCTCAGCAAACGACGCTGACAACTTTTTCCGCACCGCCATTCAGCGCTCGGATAGGGGCGTATTCAAAAGCTGTTTTCTCGGAATCTTTCGCATAAACATGCATTAAAAACAACACAGATGTAAAGATAAAGCTTTCAATTTTTATTTGAATACAGCCACTGTTCGTTTTGATGCAGTTTTACATTAATAATAAGTGTTGAAAGTGAAGTGAAAACTGAGTCAAAACTGCCGACCGGACAAGAGCTAATGAAGGGCTTGGAGTACCTAGTAATAGTTCAATATGGTAGATGACCTGGCATCGACGAAATGGGAATTATCCGCTGCCTAATTAATGTCACTGTATTGGAACAGTAAGCAGAAAGACAGGAGACTAGTAGTAGTGGTGAATTTGATTACAAAATAATATTCTTTCATCGATTTATTTATTTAACTCATTTATTGTCATTTTTTTGTCATTTTTATGTTATATTTAATAACAAGAAATCCCAGTGCACCATCCACTTACCCCTTTTCGACGACTTAGAAAAACACAAGAAATTATTGTTTCAATGTCCAGTTACTAACATTTTATTCTTCTTCTGTTCGATTTCTGTGATTAATTCTTCTCTTTTCTATCAAGAGTGTGTAGCTTTTCCTGCACAACATTCATTTAAAATACGTGTAGCTCATCATCCAATTACATGGAGCCCACTCCGGGCACTGGTTCTTTTAATCTTTTCTCCACATAAGCATAAATAAGTGATTATTGTACTTTCTACTGACCTGAACTGTAAAATCGTCGTGGTTGTACAGCATAATGTAGTGTTTTTCTGGGGTTCAATGTCTGGCTGCCAGCAGCACCAACAAACCTTTGACAATGAAAAAAAAGTTCATTTCAGGTCGGCTTACTAAACCAAGGGAAGCAACCGTAAAGTCACCAAAAATCGTGTAATCAGTGCATGACCGAGCTTACGACTCATATTCATCCTCCGTCTTTCCAATGCTTTTTAACATAATGGTTACGCCGGCAACACAAATGATAGAAGGAATGCGTTAAATAATGGTATGTGAAAAATTGCAAATTCGATTAAAATGTGCAAACATGTTATCAATACAAATAGAAACGAAACGAGGGCAACTTTGTAGAGTAAGAACTTAAGAAGGGCAGGTCAAAATCAAGCCCTTCCTTGACATTCGGCATTATTCGCTCGAACTTACCTGTTAGAATGCTGTTTTAGAACTTGTGTGCAAAGGCATCTCAACGAAATGGAGCTTGTACTGCTCCTGGACTGTCGAAGAAGGCATCGAGCGAAGACAGAGGATCGATGCATTGCTCCTGAATCTCCTCACTCCGTCTTCTCTTGATTCTACCCGGCAAGGTCAGCACACGATAGCCTCGGTTTCAGTTTCGCATGCAAAGTGCAACAATCCCATTTGTCAATTAAATGAACATAACAAATATTTAAAACTTCTTCTTATATAACAGATGTTCGTTTATGAACGAGATAAAATTTATGGGTCTACTTTTTACCCCAAAATGTTGAAATAAATTTTTCAACGCATAGCTCTGCTTATCGCCATAGAGTTGTTTACAAATGGCAGCCGATCCGTGAATGTAAGAGAGATTTACATATAGCACCAACAATTTCCATTCTGCTTATCAATAACCTAACAGAAACTGTCTTCAAAATGCCAGGTATGATGTATTTCGTTAAAAAAGCAATACTTTAATAGTGCAAATTCAGGTCAAGCCTGATGTAGTGAACATGCAAACACTAGTACTTTAAATTTAGAAGCAGATTTAGAACCTGCCATAGCCCTTGTTGTTAATCGATTTATTACCTATAAACCATATTTATAAAAAAAAATTATTAATCAACTTGCTGTTAGAGCAAAGCAATTTCTAAGATAAGGATCCCAATCTCCCTCGCGGCATATAATCCATTTTAAAAAAGTACAAAAAGTATATTTTGTGGGGTTAGCGTAAACCTCAACTCTAATCCTATGCTAGTCTTAACCCAAACACTTCCCTTTGATTTTATTATTCTTTCTTTCTTTCTTCATTATACTGTGGATGAGGAAATAATACACAGCTTTGTGTGTGCTCTAGATCGGAAACCGTTTTTGCTGGGATCACAGATTACAATAAATAAATAAACGATCTTGATTAAGAAATAAATAAATAAAATCTTTACCGAAATGGTGGATTTTTAATGATGGCCTAAGGTTTAAAGATGAAGGGGCAGTGACAGAAGCTTCATTGGTTCAGTGTGTTCCACAATCTAATGGTAGATGAAAAAATAGAATGTTTGTACACAACAGTGCGTGTGTTCCACAATCTAATGTTAGATAAAAAAATAGAATGTGTGTACACAACAATGCGTGTGTATATGGAACATGCAGTTTTAGTTGATGACCTCTGGTAGAGTGGGTCACTTGCTGGATAAGTCCGAGCTGGGTGGAGATGTCCACATCGCCGTGCATGATCTATGGTGACTTTTTCTGCTCCTCTGCGGTGTTGTAGGGGCTCATGATGATTTTTCCTATGATGCTGATCAATGTTAATGTTTACTGCCCAAATTAATGACGTTGGATGCCATCATCCACTTAAACTTAGGATGCAGTATAATTGTTACTTTTGAACAGCGGCGATTATTTTTTATTGCCATGTTTAACTCAACCTTGTTTTTATTTTTATGACAGATTTAAAAAGTAAGTAAAAACTACTTAGCTGACACTCCCCCACATCCTACACCCCCCTCCACCCCCCCAAAAAAAAGTTTATACAGAATGTGTGTGCATGTAGTTTTTATTCGTCTGAATTAAATTATGATCATCGTTTAGAGTTTGTTCACTTTATTTATGCATATTGTTTAAACATTTTAATTGTGTTGAATTGTATTTATTTTAACTTTTAGATTTAAAAAAAATAGTATTTCTAGTTGTGAAAAGGCATTAGATCTGGCATCTTTGTGGGAAGAAAATTAAAAAATAAGGGATACATTAATGTATGTGATTATTTGAAAGTTATGACATGTTAGTATGGGTTTACAAATGTATATATATTATTATCTGATGAAAACAAGGTAACGTACGTGTGATCCTGTATAACCACGTATATATCTTTGTGCAAATATTTATATTCTCTAGAAAAAGAGCTATTTGCATTTTGTAACCAGTTTAAGTCTCAAAGTAAGAGTACACCTTAAACATGAAATGAACAGTAATTACCATTTAACAAATTTTGTTTTATTGGTTTATTTGTTGTTTAAATTGGGATGTGATTGTAAGTTGATTTATTTTTCAGATTTTCTCAGTGTTGTTGTTCTTTTAAATACACAAAAATTATCATAGATCACAAAGCTTAATCTGTCCTCTAAATTAGATATATTTTTATTTAGTCTGTCTTTCTTTCTTTCTCACTCTTCCTCTCTCTCACTATATCTTCTCTCTTTTGCCTGAATCCTGTGATGGCCAAGATGAAAGTGGTAATTTGTATTATTCATCTTAGCAGTATATGCTTGCTCGATCGGGTGTAGACGTTAAACTTCAATGTTCGTTCATTCATTCTCTCTCTCTCTCTCGCTCTCCCTCCCCCCTCCCCCTCTCAATCCCTTCTAAGACTATCTGAAATATTCATTGACAAGTTTTGGGGTTTTGTGTGTGTAAAAGTCAGACTTAACAAAGCTTTTTTTTTTGGGTGCTCAAGAAGTAGAAAAAGAAGAAGAAGGAAGAAGAATTTAGGACTTACCCTTTGACAAGTATAATTTTCATTGAAGTGTTGGCCATACTATCAGTATGTTTAACCAGGGAACATGAACATTATCTAGCTATATATCTATCTATATTGATCTAGTTACATTATAAAATCATTGAGCATATCACACATCATAGCTGAAACTCGCTGAATACCTGTGTGTAAGTAATATATGTATGCAAGACATAGATTGATCTACTTAACATCTTTTTGTTTAACTATAGGTACAGTATGTTACATTAAAATCTCATGTGCTTGAAATGAACATTTCAGAGAAGGCCAAAAAAGAGAAGAAGCAAATAGATGGAACGCCTATTATCCATTTTGGGATTTATTTGTTCCCAAATGGTGACAAATATGGTGAGTGCTAGCTGACATGTTGTACAGTTTTCACATGTATTACTCTTCAAGTAGTGTATATTTATTTGACATGCTATAATTGCATGATATGTTGTAAAGTATATGATGATGATGATAACACTTATTATATAGAGCTGATACTCACCACTATCATAGCAAACTCAGGGTGCATAGAGAAAGAAGTGCCTTGTCAGTAGGTGAAGACCCATAATCAATCAAATTGTACAGTTTCATTGTGCATGTTAACTTTGCACTGCATTCATTTGTGCTGCAGTTTATATTATATCTATTGTAATGTATACTATTGCACTGTGTTGCATTGTAGTATGTATTGCATTTTATCTACACTCCATTGCATTGTATAATATCATCTTGTAGCATATTATATCGTCTTTTGATCTATTCTATTTTACAGAGGGAGAATACCTCTCACTGGACGGGGGTTCCCTAGAGCGCAGTGGGAAGGGGAAGCACACTACAGCGGAAGGCACAACTTATGAAGGTGACTGGGTCGCCGACAAGATGAACGGCATTGGAAAGCTGGAACACCCATCAGGAGCCACATATGAAGGAGAGTTTGTCAACAACCATTTTCATGGCAAAGGCAAATACACATGGCCCAACGGATCCTTTTATGAAGGACAGTTTGTGGACAACAGGCATGGCATTTATTTTACTGTGATATTTTATAATGTTACTTATCTATCATCTGTACACATTTGTTCTTATTACCAAAAACACTGCTTTAATAGTTATTTATTTGCTTTATGTGTTTATGTGCCTATTGATATCATACTTTGGTATGGGTTGTATAGATTTTGTATTTTAAAATGTCACCTTTAGATTTGTTTTTCTTTCTTTCTTTCTTTTTCCTTGTTTTTCTTAAATATTTTTACATGTTTCAATTTATTTTAAAATGTCTTGGACAACACAGTTTCTTTATGCAAACATAAATGCAAACTCTAACAGTAGACAAATTGAACATAATAATCACATTTACTAATGATGTAGATACATTCACTCCAGGTTATCATAACATAACATTGAGAAAGAGGAGATGCCCTTACAAAGCTGACCCAGAGAAAATGGAGGTTTCAAACTACTCTCTCCCCAACAACTCAAAGGTTACAGGAACACATTGTTTTTTTATAACATACCCAATGTGCTCAAGAAATTAGAAGAAATTAAAATAAAACAGGAAATCTATATGGAAGGAAATATAGCAACAATCTTATACTCGTGTTTCAGGTTAGAAGGCGAAGGTCAGTTCACTGACACAGTGGCGCAGCAGTGGACAGGAACATTCCGTTTCAAGGCAGCGCCTGGACTACGTTTCAAACTCAGCATGGCATAGACTGACAAACTCCAACATTCATTAAAGCATTTCTAAACTTGTAGCTGCATCAGATACATGTAGCAAGTTAAAAGAAAAGTTTGTAAAAATAATTTCAACAGATACCAAAAGACCACTAGTTGTAAATGTAAGTTTACACAAAAGTTATAATGATTTTTATTTTATTTTAATTACTAACAGAAAATCCCTTGGTTTAAGGTGTGTTCCGAGTCCTGATACTCCAAGTTACAAGAGAATGTACTAAGTTTTCTGGGCGTCGGACGATGCGCCCAAAGGCTGCACGTGCTTGTTTAAGGCCGCTTGAGTTAAGATCCTGTATTGGCCAGCGCCTTGAGCGGACCTTGAGCTGGAAAAGCACTGTATAACGATTAAATAAGAGAGATCATGTGTTATGTTGAGCTTTGAACATTAAACATAAAAACATTGATTTGGAAAGGAGATTTGTGAGCGAAAAAAATAAAGAAAGAACAGTACATAACTTTTTTGTTTTAGCATTGCAAAGTTTTATCACAGTAAGATATACAGCTTATGAATTGTATGTCAAACAATAGAAGTGTAAATAATGTAGAACTACAAAGCTATTATTTTACATATTAAATTAATATTATTTGTGTTGGGGTTTGACTGTTACCAGAAGCAGTGTGAGAATTTGTGATTGTGTGTTGAATATTTCAAAGAAAGCAGTGGAAGTGTGCATTGATTCCATCTGGAATTTTTGAGTTCATGCAATGTAATACTGTAATTATATTTTGAAACAAACGCTCGACTCAAGAAATATTTAAAAAAAAGAAAAAAAAAGAATAAAGGCAATAAAATGTGCTGCCTAGAAGTATCTTCAAAAACTGTATTCCCCCAAAACTTCATCGAAAGTTAAAAGCAAGCATTACACGGCAATAAAGTTGCATCCATGAAATGGCAACATTACTTAGGTTTAATTTTTTTTACCCTAGCGCTGTGATCATTGTTTTTGTGTGGAAATGTTTATGCAGAGAAGACCAAAATGAGGACAAACAACACCAATGCCATCAACACGGACATCAAAGTCCAAGGCCAATCCCTCAGCACAGTACATAGCTTCAAATATTTAGGAGCTATTGTATCAGACAATGGGTCCCGATAGGAAGTCCTCTCCAGGATCGCACATACAACTGCAGCCCTAACAAGGTTGAAGCCCATTTGGAAAGACAGGAGCATCAGTCTACATTCCAGGGTAAGGCTACCGAGCTCCCTTGTCATCTCCATCTACCTATACGCTTGCGAAACATGGACCCTCACAGCAGATCTACAACGAAGAATACAAAGCATGGAGATGAGATGCTTCAAAAGACTTCTGGGCATTTCCTATATTCAGCACCTCAACAATGACGAAGTCCGACAGAGCATCAAACAAACCATTGGACAACATGATGACATGCTCACAATGGTAAAGAAACTGAAACTCCGGTGGTATGGCCTCATCACCAGGGCATCAGGCCTTGCAAAGACCACCCTGCAAGGCAGGAGGCAGAAGAAGAGGAAGACAGAAAAAGAGATGAGATGACAACATTCAAGAATGGACTGGCTTGACACTGAGCAAAGCCATTAGGGTTGCTGAGGACAGAGAAAGATGGAGTATGTTGGTTAAACGATCCTCTGTGGTGACCCAACGACCTTCGAGTTATGGGATAGGATAGGATAGGTTTATGTGCTTAATAAATTCTTTCATTCACTCACTCTGAATTCAAATTTGAGCTCCACTTTCATTGCTAAATTCAACTTCTCGTTTATCTGTCAATCACTCATGCACACAAAGTCAAAGCAACAACAAAAAACAAAACAAATTTCAATTTCAGTCCCTTGGCTTTAATCTAAATTTGAAAATGTGGATATCATCACTGGCAAAGTGTTCATCTTGTCTTTCTGTTGATATTTTTTCCACTGTGAAGTGTTCTCGAATCAGCTGGAAGAAACAGTGTAAATTTAGAAATTATAAACGAACATATAGAATGTGTTGAAAAAACAACTAGCATTGAGCCTGGTTAGAGGGAATTGCGCTTTGTACAAATTATTTATTATTATCATTACTATTAGTATTATTATTATGAATATTAACAATAACAACAACAATGCTGACTTTAGTTTAGAAATTAGGGATAGTACATCTGCCAAAAAAAATTTGTAACTTCTTCACTTCGCATTCAGAAACGCATGCACGCCCACACATGCACCCCTCCACTATTCTTCTCTCACACTCCCACCCCCCCCCCCCCTTACCTCCCATAAAAAAAAAAGAAAGAAAAGAAAAACCACACACTCAAAAGCCACAAACAAAAAAACAACACACAAAAAAGAACACACACACACACACACACTCACATAACAGTCAAACAGCCAATGAGCACAAAATGAGCCCTACCTCCACTCCCCCCCCCCCCCCCCCCAAAAAAAAAAAAAGGAAATAAAACAAAGAAGACAAAAAACAGGAAATGGGAAAGATTTTTCTTTTAGATAAAATTACTACATTATAGATTATATATTTTATCTTAGATTTTTAATTACAGTATTGTGTACTATGAACTTGTGACCAAAAACATAGAATAGACAATAGGCGAACAGGGAAACCCCAGTCCACCCAGCTGATTCATTAGGGACCTGGGGAATGGCGAAAAGAAAACCAGTAAAGGAGAGAAGTCTGGTATCCCCCTCAGTCAAAGTTAGCCCTGAAAAAAGAGGTCTCCAACACCTTTCTTCCCTTTCCCTATGGTTTCCAACACGTCTTCTCTATGGCTAAGCGGTTACGAGGATATCTGTACCTACCTCAAAGAATCTTCGCTGCAATTCCGGTTTGTTGTCCGTGTCTCTTTCTTCATAGCAACACAACACCTCAGTTGATTCCCCACACAGGCAACGGATTGTTTTCACTAGAGGCTCCAATGACTTATCCATGCATAAACACAAATGTATATTATGTCAACAAAAAATTCTATAAAATCATTATCATCAATGTCAATGACATTATTGATTATGATTATTATAATTATTATTATCATCATAATCACTGCCGTTATTTAATTTTTTTTAAAATTGTATTTAATCACTTTTATATATAGCACTTTTCTATCTCAAGAGCTGCTCAAACTCAAAGCCGCTGGCTGATACATGAACTCAAGACGCCTGTGCTTCAGCCTTCTTGCAACCTTTGGGCACATAGTCTGATGTCCAGACAACTGAGCACAATCCTGGGCGACCAGGGATGGGGAGAAGGGACCTAGTGCATGCTGGGTGTATTTGTGTAGCCGGCACTAACCCTTCTAGAACATGAAAGTCCATGCGATGGAATGCACGCATGCACAGACAAGACCTCAGTTTATACTCCTATCCAAAGGAGTAGGAGCGCAGCATTTTTTTTTTTTAAAACTCTTTGCCTGCCAGGCATGTTTCCACGTTTGTGCCAGACATTTCTCTGGCACCGGAAAGAAAGTTCTGTACCTTAGGCATTTAAGCTACTGTTCTTTCAATAATAGTTGTTAAATAAAAATATTTCATATCAAATTAAAGGTAAAAGAGTGAAGAATAAGAAAAAAAAAACACAAAAATGTTAATTTGATTATGTTATTGAAATATGTGTTTTGAAAGCATGTTGATCTTTTTGAAATGATAAAATAAAATAAAAATATTTCTACATACCACAGTGATAAAAAAAATCTGGAGGAATAATTCCAATCACTGAATCAGCTTCACACACCAGAAAGAAAATTTATTTAGGATCAAAATACACTTTACAGTTTGAAATTATATTGATTATTAGCAGAGTTTGACACACTGTTGATTGTGCCCATCACAATGCTTAGTAAAATGCACAAAAAAACACTCTAAAAACGAATCAATCTGAAGAAACCACGTGCGTGTCGATCGAGAACGAAAGTAGAAAGAGTTATCTCTCTTTGGTTAAAATAAAACTTGGATTGGACTGCGCAAAAAACCGGAACGAAATGGAATACTGAAATCGACGATATATCGTAGATTGGCACAAACATGGCGGCTCAGATCGACGATATCGTCGGTTGGCAGGCAAAGAGTTAAACTCCAGGTTGTTAACAGGCTTTAGAACACTGCAATGTTATGGCCTGACATTGGAGTACACTGTGTACACCACTGAGTCAACTTTGCTTTGGTCTAGCTGCTGTTGTCAACCATCATCCTCTTTATTTTCCTATCATCGTTGTCAACACACATTTTAAAACTAGCATTCTGCTCATGGGCCAGTGTTTTCAGCACCCCTGTTCTCTTCTGAGCTACACACATGTAATTCATGTACAAGTTTATTCAATACTCAAAAGCCACTCAACCTCAGAATAATCTGTGAGAAATACCTACAGCACCAACAACATCTATATCATGTGTTCATAGACTTCAAGAAGGCGTTAGACCGAGTCTGGCATGCAGCTCTATGGGCAACAATGAAAGTGTACAACATCAGCCCTAAAATTATTGAAGTCATCAAAAGCCTGTATGACAAGGCTACCAGTGCAGTCCTCCATAACAGCTCCATTGGGAACTGGTTCAGAACAACAATCGGTGTGCGTCAAGGATGCCTACTCTCTCCAACACTCTTCAACATCTTCCTAGAGCGCATCATGTCAGATGCTCTTGCAGATCATGAAGGCATTCAGCCTAGGGGGTAGAGCAATCTCCAATCTTCGTTTTGCGGATGACATTGATGGATTGGCTGGAGAGGAACAAGAACTTGAACAGCTGGTACAGAGGCTTGACACCACATCCAGAGCTTATGGAATGGAAATAAGTGCAGAGAAGACCAAAATGATGACCAACAACACCAATGGCATCAACACGGACATCAAACTCAACACAGTGCTTTGCATAACTTCAAATATTTAGGAGCCATTGTATCAGACAATGGGTCCTGACAGGAAGTCCTCTCCAGGATCGCACAAACAACTGCTGCCCTGACAAGATTGAAGCCCATTTGGAAAGACAGGACAATCAGTCTACATTCCAAAGTAAGACTGCTGCGCTCCCTTGTCATCTCCATCTTCCTATGCTTGCGAAGCATGGACCCTCAGAGCAGATCTACAATGAAGAATACAAAGCATGGAGATAAGGTGCTACAGAAGACTTCTGCCGTTCTGGGCATTTCCTATACCCAACACATCACCAACGACGAAGTCCGACAGACCATCACACAAGCCATTGGACAACGCGATGACCTGCTCACAGTGGTGAAGAAACTGAAACTCGATAGTATGGCCACGCCACCAGATCATCAGGCCTTGCAAAGACCATTCTGCCAGGCACAGTGCAAGGAGGTAGAAGAAGAGGGAGACCGAAAAAGAGTTGGGAGGACAACATTCGAGAATGGACTGGTTTGACACTGAGCGAAGCCATCAGGGCTGCTGAGGACAGAGAGGGATGGAGTGTGCTGGTTAAGCGATCATCTGTGGTGCCCCTACGACCTCCGGGTTACGGGACAGGATAGGATAAGATAGGCAAAAGCCACTAACAAACCTCGTCATAGTAAATGCAATCTGCCAGAAGCACCAAGTTAGGGTTGGATGGAATTTCCAAGTTGATCTCTGACCCCCAGGTCAATGCTGCAGCCTTGACCTTTCCTGGCATACAAGCTTCGTTGACTTTGATGTTGTAGTCCATCAGAGGCACAAACTCTGGTAAGTCTGTCACTGTGACTTCTGCCCTAAACAAAATATGAAACTCAGTTTAATTTAGTTCCTAAGTACGAATACAGGGGGATCTTCTATAAAATTAGACTATAGCTCTTTAACAGTCGACTCAGCATATATCTCTCTACAATTACAATAGGGTTGAACTGACAGAGGACTATCGCTCATCTAAATGGCGGTCAATATTGGTCAACTTATACAATACGCCACAGTTATGTCTCTCCGTTCTTGTTTAGGTCCTACATTATGGTTGAACTTGGACAGAATTATCTCCCATTCAAATGTAACTAGTTCATTCCATAACTCAGTCACAGAAATTATGAAACCTGAAATGTAGCTCTCTTAGTCTTTTTGTTCCTTACCTGTCCAGATTAATTAATCATTTTGATAAATAATGTATTGTATACAAACATTTTTAAATATTTTTTTTTAAAATTATGTCAGTTAGTAACATTATAATTTTTTTAAAGTATTTTAACAAATTTTGTATACAATACATTATTTATCAAAATGATTAATTAATCTGGACAGGTTTATAAGGAACAAAAAGACTAAGCTACATTTCAGGTTTCATAACTTGTAGACTAAACATAATAAGGAGTTCATAATAGGAGTTCTGCCATCGGGACAGAGGTACCGCGCTGCCAAGTGCATGACTGAGGGGATGAAGCGGACCTTCGTGCCCTCTGCCATCATCTACTCAACAGTAAACATGACTGAAAATCGTCCTCATACCATACCACCCCCCCCCCACACACACTCTGCGACCTTAGCTGCACTCCACTAGCAACCCCCAACCCATAACGCCCTCACTTGCCCAACCACCCCCTCCCTTTCTCCACAAAAGCCCTATACCCCCCATCACCACCATCTCATTCTCCCTCTCACTTTCCACCCTTCACTACTACGTTACCCCCCTCTCCAACCTTCTTTGCTTGCCGGGCCTCCCAAGTATCGTAATGAAGCGTTGTGTAATCACCCCAGGCCATCTACGCTTTATCGCCCCCCCCCCCCTTCCCTCCGCCTTTTACTGCTGACTTAGCAGCCTCGTAGAAATTCGGTCCCCCTCTTAAATATCGGTAGCAGTGTTAGTAATGTACCGCTTTCTGAGTGGGACAATGATGTGTAATATGTGCCGTGTGTGTGTGTGTGTGTGTGTGAGAGAGAGAGAGTGAGAGAGAAAGAAAGAGAGACAGTCAGTCTAGTGACAAATAATACATATATTATTTATGTTATATTTAATGTTATTTTTAGTGTAAGCGTGAGTGCGCGCGATAAAGTGTGCAAACATGAGCAATGTAGGCCTACTTTTTACTACACACAAATTTGTCAATTCTAGTAATTCCTGATGAGACATTGTGTTAATCTATAATTGATTTAACCACCCTAGTGTCAAAGGTTGTATGCAGGTATAATGTGTATACAACATGCAGCTGCAACATGTATGATTGCGTTTGTCATTCAGTATTGCTTTTTTTTAATTGTGTGCTTTTCTTCTGTATTTAAACATAAGCGAATTATCTGTATCTGTATCTGTAGTATTACGCTGCTACACATCCAGGTGACTGGCATAAATTGCAGCGGGTTACATATAATTATACACATCTGAGTACCCCATGCGCACCAAAATTTCTTCGATGTAAAAGTTGAAGCGAAATAAATTGTCTTATGTCTTATAATTTGGAAATTAAATAGTCAAGTTACCCCAAACTACCAGCCACCAAACCAACCGCTCCTGTGCCTGCTCCCAACTCCACCACAACTTTCGCCTTCAAGTCCACGCCATAATCGAAGTCCTTTGTTTCTAAATACTTCGAAAGCACAAGGGCAGCGTCCCAGACAACGCATCCCACGTCACCTATCTCTGATTGATGGAATTGCAGCACAATTCCATCATTTTTCTCATAATCTCTCACGAAAAGTTTTGTAAAGTCAATGGGCGCTGCCATGTTGTTTGAAGGGAGACTATATGTGTTCAGTGTGAATTATTTCCCTTCAACCGCTCGATCGGCTGGAAGATTTTGACAGAACTCGAAACGATCTTTGAAAAGATCCATGGCTTTATCAGCAGAGATAATTGATTTTACTAGACCGGTAGCGACTTGTAAGACTGTGTACATTTCTGGAATCGTTTCAGATGAACTGAGTGAGGCAGATATTATGGTAATGATTTTAAAAATAATTATTATTTATTTTCTCCCTCTCTAAGTCTCTTTTTCAATTTTTGTCTACTCTCTATGATCCACGTAATTTGGTATGAATTTGTCCTATATATATGGATTGCTGATTCTTCGTTTTTATTCTGAACCTTTTTTAAATTGTGGTCCTGAATTTTAACATGCTATCTTATTCTTATCATCCTATCTCCGTCCCCTATATGCGTAAGTGTCCGGACATCAGCCTAAAATTATTAAACTAAGTCATCAAAAGCCTGTACATATATATCATATATGACAAGCCAGTCTACCAGTGCAGTCCTCCACAGCAAAACTGAAACTGGTTCAGAATTTCAACAATCGGTGTGCGTCATGGATGCCTACTCTCTCCAACACTCTTTAACATTTAATTTAATTTAATGTCATAAAAAGAAACAGGGACATAAAAAAGCTGCGAAGCTTAACATATAGTCCCTTGAACTGAACTGAACTGAACATCTTCCTAGAGCACATCATGTCAGATGCCCTTGCAGATCATGAAGGCACAGTCAGCATACGGGATAGAGCAATCTCCAACCTTCGTTTTGCGGATGACATTGATGGATTGGATGTAGAGGAACAAGAACTTGAACAACTGGTACAGAGGCTTGACACCACCTCCAGATCTTTGGAATGGAAATAAGTGCAGAGTCAGAGAAGACCAAAATGATGACCAACAACACCAATGGCATCAACACGGACATCAAAGTCCAAGGCCAATCCCTCAGCACAGTTCATATCTTCAAATATTTAGGAGCCATTTTATCAGACATGCAGTGGGTCCCAACAGGAAGTCCTCTCCAGGATTGCACAAACAACTGCTGCCCTAAAAGGTTGAAGCCAATTTGGAAAGACAGGACCATAAGCCTACATTCCAAGGTAAGACTGCTGCGCTCCCTTGTCATCTCCATCTTCCTATATAAGCTTGCGAAACATGGACCCTCACAGCAGATCTACAACGAAAAATACAAAGCATGGAGATGAGGTGCTACAGAAAACTTCTGGGCTTTTGCTATACCCAGCACATCACCAACGACTAAGTCCGACCGACCATCACACAAGCCATTGGACAACTCGATGACCTGCTCACAGTGGTGAAGAAATGGAAACTCAGATGGTATGGCGCCACGTCACCAGATCATCAGATCTTGCAAAGACCATCCTGCAAGGCACAGTGCAAGGAGGTAGAAGAAGAGGCAGACTGAAAAAGAGGTGGGAGGACAACATTCGAGAATGGACTGGTTTGACACTGAGTGAAACAATCAGGGTTGCTGACGACAGGGAAAGATGGAGTACACTGGTTAAACGATCAACTGTGGTGCCCCTACGACCTCCGAGTTACGGGATAGGATAGGATAGGTATTCTAGCTCTGCAATCAATATTTTATAAAACTAGTATTAGCTTACATTTCAAATGCATTGTTTGCCACAGAATCAGCTGTACGAGGCAGGCAGTGCGTTTGGTTTGGTCTATGCTGTTCAAGTGTTTCCTGGTGTGCGGTCTTCATTCCCATGTGTACCAAATACTACTACTAGTACTAACTCAGTGGTGACTGCTAGTGGTGATGCTCCAGCTGCGTTCTTCTATGCATTTGTCAAATTCTACTCCTACCAGGCTGCACTGAAGGCTAAGACTCACCTCTGTAAACATTTAAAACTGGGAACACAGCATTGTAAGGTAGGTATTTGAATTATAGAGGTCTATGAGTGTGTCAGGTTGGTGTCTTTTGCAGTGCAGTTTGTCCTGTGAACTAGTACAATAAAGAAAGCCAAAACTAGTGGTGATAGAAGTATTCAAGTATTTAACATGAATAATAATAGCGATGGAATGATTAACCTGTTGAATAATATTCAAATATATCGGTTAAAATAACGATCAGGGATCGGTGTGTGTTACACTCAGTTTGATGTTGGTGTTTTCTATCAGTATCTGATTCAGCCCCGATGCTTGAATTCCTGATAGTTGTGTAACTCAGATTCGTTTATTCACGCAACCCGCTCAAGCAGCATACAAGTCACTAAGTCGACGTATGAAGTTTTCCACTTTTATTCAGCACACATCAACAACTGCATACAATTCTCAATTCAACTCAACAACTTTCACAGCAACTTTCCAAATCACTATCAACAACTTTACTCTCTCCCAACAGCAACTCGGCACACGATTAAATAACCTCTCTCTTTTCTGGAACGATTTGGTACATGGTAGAAATGACGTACTGCCACCAATCGAACTAAAGATCGTCATCACTGACTTACGTCATACCTATTTCCTCTACTTCCGGGAACATTCACGACCTTCGATAATCGTCCCGAACCTTCGATCGATGGTAAACAAGGAAATCCAGAGTATTCTCCGACAATATCGACCAACGAAAATTATCAACGTTATACAAAGCCTCTCCTAACAACAATGCAAACTCAAATCAAAGGTAAATAAACTCCATTATTGAATACTTTGCAAATCGAAACGATTAGATCTATCGTACACGCTTCCGACATACTTTCGTTCGCGTTTCAACGTAACATAACCCCCCACTCAAGAAGAAATTTACCCAATTTCTTTCAACAACGTTGAAACGTAATGCACAAACAAAGTCCACAACTGAAACTAATTTAAGACTTTCTGAATACTGTAATTGCGCTCAGCTTATCTACACAGAGTCAATGGTTTTCATCTTCAAGTCTATCTGGATATTGTCAATGTTCACAGTTCATCCACACAGTCAATGTTCTTTACTCACACACTCTGCTGAGGAAGTCCGCACCAACATTGTCCGATCCTTTGATAGATTCTACTCGCATGTTAAAGTTCTGCAAGTACATAGCCCATCTCATGATCCGACTGTTCACAAACTTGGCAGAGTTCAAGTAAGTTAGCGGCTTGTGATCAGTCTGTAGCACGAACTTCACTCCTTGAAGGTACAGTTCGAACTTCCGGATTCCCCATATGATGGCAAGGCACTCTTTCTCCATGGTCGAGTAATTTTTCTCAGCCCTGGACAGCTTCTTGCTGGCGTAACTGACCGGAAATAGTTTCCCTTCGTGTTCTTGCATCAGTATGGCGCCGATGCCTTCGTCCGCTGCGTCTGTTCTTAAGACGAATTCTTTGGAAGTGTCAGGCAGTCGTAGCACCGGATCCTTCGAAAGGAGGTCGCGCACAGTCTGGTATGCCCTCTCCTGAGACGGTCCCCACTGCACTTGATTTGGACAGCCTTTCCGCACCAGGTCCGACAAGGGTGCTGTGATGGCGGAGTAGTTTGGTACAAACTCCCTGTAGTATCCAGCCAACCCCAGGAAAGATCGCACCTGCTTCTTGGTTTGGGGACGTGGAGCGTTCAGAATCTTGGTGACGTTTTCTAGTAGAAGCCCCTTTTGTCCTTCTTTCAGCGAATGGCCGATAAAGTCTACGTTGTCAGTCCCCAGAATGCACTTACTGGGTCTCACGGTCAGGTTGGCTTCTGTGAGACGGTGAAACAGCTCCCTCAAGGTCTGCAGATGCTCTTCCCAGGTGCGAGTGTGGACTAGCAGGTCGTCCCAGTAACACACGACATTGTCCATCCCTTTGAGCATCTTCTTCATCCCTCTCTTCAGGGTAGCTGCGCTGTTGACCATGCCAAAGGGCATCCTTAGGCACTCGTACGTCCCATCAGGGGTTATAAAAGCAGTCTTTGGTATGTCCTGTTGACGCACGGGGACTTGCCAATAACCTTTGCTGAGGTCAATCTTTGAGAAGATTCTACTCCCCGATAATTGGCGGAAGAGGTCTGCTGCGGTAGGCATCGGCTCAGGGTCGAAGACGGTGATCTTATTAACCTTCCTGTAGTCGATGCATACTCGGTTGCTCCCGTCCTTCTTCTTCACGACCACGACAGGGGACGCGTAGGGGGAACTGGACTCCTTGATGATGCCCATCTTCAGCATCTCATCGATGTCTTTCTTCAAGGATTCACGTGCCTTGAAAGGGATCGGGAAGGGCTTGGATCGAACAGGGATATTCGAAGTGAGGTGGACTTCGTGTTCGACCAAAGTTGTAGAGCCAGGGACATCGCTGAAGTTGTGGGGAAACTCGCCCATAAGGTCCTTGAGCTCCAACCTTTGACCTTCCGTCAAGCTCGGTCCTAGCTTAACATCATCGATGCCTTCTTTGCTGTGGAAGTCTCCCAGTTCCAACAGTTCTTCGCTGTCAAAGCTGTCGTCGGTCACAGCTGCTGTGGCTGCGTGCACAGTCTCTGATGGCCTTTCCACGTACAGCTTAAGGAGGTTGGCGTGGTATATCTTGGAATGCTGGCCGACCTTCACCTTGTAGTCGTTGATTCCCACCACGGTCTCCACTTCGTACGGGCCTTTCCACTGCATCAGCAACTTATTGTGATCGGTAGGTAGCAGCACCAGCACTTTGTTGCCAGGTTTGAACTTCCTGTTCACAGCCCTACGGTCATAGTAGTGCTTTCCACAGTCCTGGGACTTCTTCAGGTTTTCTCTGGCTATCTCGAGAGTCTGCTCCAGCTTCTCCCGTAGCTCAAACACGTACTGGTAGCTGTTCTTCACCTCTGGGGTGTCTACTTCTTTCGTCCACAGTTCTTTTAGGATGTGCATCGGCCCTCGGATGGTTCTTCCGTACAGCAGCTCGAACGGAGAAAAGCCGGTGGACTCCTGCGGTACTTCTCTGTAGGCGAAAAGTAAGGCGTTGATATAGCGATGCCATTGTCTGGGCTGCTCGCTGCACAGTTTCTTCAGGGTGGACTTCAGCGTAGCATTGAACTTCTCGACAAGCCCGTTGCACATCGGATGGTAGGGTGTCGTAGTCAAATGCCGGATGCTCAGCAGTCTGTTGACCTCCTTCATGCAGTCAGAGACGAACTGCGTCCCGAGGTCTGTCAGAATTTCTTCAGGCACTCCAAGCCTACTGAACATGTCCACCAGTGCCTCTGCTACAGTTTCAGTGTCAATCTTCTTCAGTGGCACTGCTTCTGGGTACCGAGTCGCATAGTCCACTAAAGTCAGTACCCACCGATGACCTTCTTCACTCGGAGGTCTTATTTCGCCGATTAAGTCTAAGGCCACCCTCTTGAAAGGTCGGTCGATCAGAGGCATCCTCTGCATAGGCACTTTCGGGACCCTTCCTCGAGGTATGGTCTTCTGGCAAATGTCACATGATCGGCAGAAACGGCTGACGTCCGCATGAAGCCCTGGCCAGTAGAACACCGCCTGGATTCTGTCTGACGTCTTTCTGATGCCTAGGTGACCTCCCATGATAGAGTCATGAGCTACTTCCATCACTTGGCGCCTTAGAGGTAACGGTACCAAGACTTGACGTAGTGGTTTCCCTCCGTTGACCCTCGGGTGCTGGAAGATTCGGTACAGGATCTTGGCTTTCACCTCAAAATAGACCGTGCCACTGCCCTTGGTCACGTGGTCTTGGCGGTTCCTATACTTGTTTAAAGTGCTATCAGCTTCCTGGAGTTGGATCAGCTTATCTCTGTCCACGATGGCAGCTTTGGAGTTGTCGGCGACCTTCAGTGGCGTAGACGTCTTGTCTCTCTTGGCCTGGGCCCTGGTTGTAACAGCACCGACGATCTCTGGTCGGCAGGGCTGAGCCGGAGTAACCACATTGTCCCGTAGCAGCTCTGTAAGGTCTCCATCGGGAAACGGCAATGGATCCTCTTCCACAACTTCGACGTGTTGAGTTGAGGCAGGACTCCACTCTGGATCGGGGTCGTCGGGTCGTCTCGCGCCGTCGATATTCCCGATCATCAAATCGTATAGCGGCTTTTTCAGGCAAACCGCTTCTACTTCGCCTGTGTAGAAAGGGGTGTTGACATGAATCTTCGCAACTGGCGCTTTCAAACATTTGCTGTCGGCCATAAGTGTCCATTTTGAATCGCCAGTGAACTGTTCTTTAGCGATTAGGTCTTCTCTGACGATGACCCCACTGCAGCCAGAGTCTCTTAAGACAGTCACTTCATGATTTCCGACGCGTCCCTTTGAAACAGGCATGTTCTGGACGGTCACAGCTGCGCTGGCGACGACGGGGATGGATTTTCCGTTGGCAAGGAGAAGTTGGCCATCAGTTATGCACTCTTGCACGTCCGCGGGAGTAGCTGCGCGCTCGGTCTCACTCGGAAGAATGACGCTCCCGCCGCACACTTGATGGTCAGATCTACTGGTTTGCCGTAGATTGTAGAAACGTCTCTGTCGGTTGCCCGCCGCTGCATTGTCCGTACTGCTCCGCTGTCCGCTACTTTTGTTTTGAGGACAGTTAGCCGCTCTGTGGTCTGTAGCGTTGCAAGTGAAACAGCCTCTTGAATGCCCTTCCCTGGGAGGTGGCGTGGAGTCTGTCTGTCTCTGGCTCGTCTGGCTCCCTTGGATCTGGTTCCCATGGTTTCCAGTCTTCTGAAAATGTTTCGTCGCGCTGGGTGGCCCCAGGGTTTTCCCATGAGCGATGAGATATCTTTCAGCAGCCTCAGTCACATCTTTAAGCGTCTGCAGCTTTTGTTCTTCTAAGTGGGTCGCTAGGTCCTTGTGACAGGCATTGAGAAATTGTTCCTTCACGATCAGGTCATGGAGACTGTCGTAAGACTTCGTTTCGCCTGATAACTCCACCCACTTGTGTAGATATGACGACAGGCGCTCCACAAACTGCTTTGGCGTCTCGTCTGACTTAGGCCGGCATTCACGGAAGCGTTTACGGTAGCCCTTCTCTGTAAAGTTGTAGCACTGCAACAGGGCCTCTTTCAAGACGTCGTAGTTTTTGGCGTCATCGTTCGACAGTCTGGTGTAAACTTCGAGAGCTTGCCCCGTCAGAAGTGCACTCAGTCGAATTGCCCAGTCTTGAGGTTGCCAGTTAGAGCTTTCAGCGAACCTTTCGAATCTCGCCAGATAACTGTCAATCTGGTCCTTCCCGTCGACGAAAGCTGGCAATTTTGGAGCCGTGTTGTCACTGATAACTTGTGGCGCATGCTGCTGTTGCTGGATGCGCGCCATTTCTAGCTGGAACTCAAGACGCTTCAGCTTGAATTCTCTGTCTTTTTCTTGCCGCTGCTGTTCAATTTCTAGACGCTTCTGTTCTAATTCTATTTCTTTTTCTAGACGCTTCTCTTCCAATTCTCTTTCTTCGCGCCTTCGCTGTTCTTCTCTTTCTTCACGCAATATTCTCTCCTGGCATTTGACGTACTCCGTCAGCTGTTTGCCTTTTAGATTTAGTTCAACCCCTTTCTGCCAGAAGTCAGCCATCTTGATGCTTCTGGAAAGTTCTTTTCAAGAAAGTTCTTTTCTAGAAAGTTCTTTTCTGGAAGGTTCTTCTTCTAGAAAGTTCTTGACTGTAGAGTTCTTTTTTTCTGGAAAGTTCTTGACTGTGCTGTACCTTTCTAGACTGTTCTAGAACAGCACGCTTTCTGCAGTAGCGCTGATGCTTGTCACTAGTCGCCTTCGTTGATGCAGGCCCCGCTGTCCTCGTCGTATGCGACGCTGCACCACGCTGGTGTTGATGTATACGCTCCTGTGCTGAAGTAGACGCGACGTCCGCTCGCCGCTCTCTGTAACACTGGCGATGTAGCTCCGAGACTGTCCCTCGACGTAGTCCTGCGGCAGCCACGTAGTCCCGCTCTGTTGTTCGCTCACGAAGCAACTCTTCGGCGACTACACGCCCTTGCAGTCAACCCGAACCTATCGGTGATGTAGTCCCAGTATGTTGGCCCCTCTCGGCGCAACTCGTTGGCGGCTACCCTCGATGACTGCCTCTCGTAACGTTGACTCGCTTGTTGTCGCAGTTGAACCCTTGGCTATGGCGTGAATCGCGGCTTGACCCCCAAAATGTTACACTCCGTTTGATGTTGGTGTTTTCTATCAGTATCTGATTCAGCCCCGATGCTTGAATTCCTGATAGTTGTGTAACTCAGATTCGTTTATTCACGCAACCCGCTCAAGCAGCATACAAGTCACTAAGTCGACGTATGAAGTTTTCCACTTTTATTCAGCACACATCAACAACTGCATACAATTCTCAATTCAACTCAACAACTTTCACAGCAACTTTCCAAATCACTATCAACAACTTTACTCTCTCCCAACAGCAACTCGGCACACGATTAAATAACCTCTCTCTTTTCTGGAACGATTTGGTACATGGTAGAAATGACGTACTGCCACCAATCGAACTAAAGATCGTCATCACTGACTTACGTCATACCTATTTCCTCTACTTCCGGGAACATTCACGACCTTCGATAATCGTCCCGAACCTTCGATCGATGGTAAACAAGGAAATCCAGAGTATTCTCCGACAATATCGACCAACGAAAATTATCAACGTTATACAAAGCCTCTCCTAACAACAATGCAAACTCAAATCAAAGGTAAATAAACTCCATTATTGAATACTTTGCAAATCGAAACGATTAGATCTATCGTACACGCTTCCGACATACTTTCGTTCGAGTTTCAACGTAACAGTGTGTTGATCCTGGGTGGATCTGGTAGAAGAATAATTATAAGGTGTGCTGAAAGACGGCATTTTCAACACCCCCTTGTAACGTGTGCAAAGTTATTCTTATGCTGCGTAAACTCTTTAAGTTGCTAATCCATAAAGAACTTTTCCAAAAAAAATAACCCAAACACAATTTGACATTCGGGGAACCTGAAAGAATCATTGAAGATAGACTGGGTGAAGGGTTTGGGCGACAGCTAAACAGATCGGCCGTCGGGCTAGTCAGCTATACAATGTTTATGTTACCCAATGATCGTTTCTTCTCATATTTGGCCAATGCTGTTAGTACCTCTGTTAATTATAGAAAGCATTATCTTGTTATGAATGAATGAAATGTTACAAATAGTTATGAAAATTAATTTATTTACAGATGTTTTGTTTCTGTTAAAGATAGTAATAATAATAATAATAATAATAATAATAATAATAATAATAATAATAATAATAATAATAATAATAATAATAAGCACCTTCTCCCCCTCCCCCCCAAAAAAATAGAAAAAGATAATAATAATAATAATAATAATAATAATAATAATAATAATAATAATAATAATTATAATTATAATAATAATAAAAGTGTGTTTACAGTAACATAGGAACTAAAAACAGGATCGGTAGTTTGGCTACTTTAAAAAAAAAAATTGTTACCCTTTCCCACCAAGGGTGCGATTTTGTGTGTGTTTTTTTTTTTCAAGTTTTTTTTCCCTAGAGAATCCCATATAAATTTAGGGTCAGGCACTAAATTAGGGTCAATCGGGATACCATAAACAGACTTACATAATAATAAAAAAAACAACAATAATAATAATAATAATAATAATAATAATAATAATAATAATAATAATAATAATAATGATGATGATAAAAGAATTTATGATGTGCACCCATCTCACAAGATAAGTGAAGTGAGGCATGGGTTCTCACTCATCCACACACACACAAACGTGCACGCATGCACACACACAGAGTCAAACAAACATGTATACATTGAACTGCTGTTTGTGGAAGAGTGAGAGAGAAAAAAAACCAAAACACAAGCAAATAAATTAATAAATAAAAATACGAATAAAATAAAGTAAGTAACTTAATACAAAGACAAAAAGTAAACTATGTACCTAGCGTCATTTATGATTTGGTTTTCAAAGGTGGTATCTGGGTGTAAACAATTCACTTGGGAAAAAGAAAGGTTTTGAGTGCGGCCTTAAAAGACTGGATTCTATACTGGATAGCATTAATCGCGAAAAGGAATATTATGTTGGTGACATTTATCTATTTATGTATCTATTTTATAATTTTTGAATTACTTGTATTTCTTTATCAAGTTTATGTATAATCTTGCAGGTGGCGTTTGCATCCCGTAATATTTTGGAGGCAGGACAAACATTATACGTCAGCAAATGCCAGGAACTAGCCAATCACTACCTTGGTTTCAACGGATGGTCCTCAGCCATCAAGAGAATGGAGGAAGATAAAGATGCAGGGAAAGAGAACTCTCCTTTGATGTCCAGGATCCGATTCTTTTGCCATGTAGAGTTGTCTTTTCCAAAACAGGGGCTGACAACTCAGGGTATTGGCGCTTGGGAGGAGGTGTACAGTCTTCAAGGTAAGTTTTAAATTGTATTTTGGTAGGTACAGCCTAGAAAAGACCATTCCAGACTTTTATTGAATAATTTTGAATCTTTGCTTTGGTCTCTGTTGTTTTTCTCCATTGTTGGAAAAATCCGTTAACCTCAAATATGACTAAGAAGGGGTGTCGGATAGTGCAGTGGTTGGAGCACTCGCTACTGTGTCGAAAGTGAAGCACCGTCCGGTGCGGTTAGCACTTGGATGGGTGACCGCTAAGGTGTGAAGCGACAAACAACAACGCCCCCAGTTGACTCAACTGTGATTGAGTACCTACTCTCTTGAGGGTGGGGAAGGTAAAGCAGCGAGGGAGAGAGTTGGGCATCACCCTCATTACGCTGGCCCAAGATAAGTGTGATCTCCAACATCACGCTCCCCTACGGCCACAAGGCTATGGGACTACCTTTACCTTTACCTTTTATGACTAAGAACCATGCTATCTGTGTTTTGTCAAATTTGCAGATCCCAACAGCAAATCCACAGCCATAATAAAGGCACGCAAGCGTAGTCACCAGCGAGCTATGGAGCATGCATTTTCTCGAGTACTTCTGGTTGTACTTAGCAATGGCAAGGTCACAGTAGAGGTCGACACTACAAAACCTGATGTTCTCTCTCAAAGGCAAATGGAAGCTTTAGCTGAGGAACAAGTTTTGAAGGTTAAATTTTTTCTTCTTCTTCTATATCTTACAATTTTTAACAAATAAAAAAATAAAAATAAACATTTTATTGGTTCAGTTGTAACATTCTTGTGGATGTTGAGGAAATGTGTTCAGTGTAGAAAAATGTTCTGGAGTACTGCTGTAATAGTCCGTACCATGTGTGTGTGTGTGTGTATTTTGGCCAGAAGTGCATACAACATTGCAGCCTGCTTGAACTTTTATTGTAAGTTGTATTGTAAGTATTGTAAATTTGTATTCCTTGAAATGTTGTGGTACAGGTAAATGAACTGGATGAAGAGCCACAAGAGAACGAAGAAGGAAATGTTTTATTTGGGAAACCCGTTATAGGACAGAACGACCTTGAGAACCCAACATCCCAAAATATGGATGACTTCAACCTCCAGATACTGCAAGAACTTGGTGATGGCTTTGGATAAAATTTATTTATGTGTATGTTGGTGGGTAGGTGTGTGTGCATGGGTGTGGGCGTGTTATGTTTGAAGTTTGCATGTGTGTGTCTTTGCATAATACATTGTGGGTATCAATATATGTATTTCAATGCAACTGTGTGCTTTTGAAATTCCCCTCAAATTATACTTCATATAACCATTTCAAAGCCAGTGCCGCATTAACGCCACTATAGGGTCAGTGTGGATGTCACATTTCTGCAACAAGATCACAGTTACCCTGAGAGAGAACATGAACTCTAGTGACTGGAGTCTTGTGTCCTCTCCCAAAGGTCGTCTGCCACTGAAATGTAACTTCAGCCCTCTTCCTGCACAGACTCTAATGAATATTTGATATGTTGTGTGTAGGTGAACGAACCATGTTTTGCAGTTCCAGGAAGCTGGCACTGGTAATGCTTGCAATTTCAAACAACTGGCAATAAAACTTCATTATTTTTATTTTTTATTTTTTTTTTTATTTTTTTAATTTTAATTAGCAACGTGATGCAACCCAAAAATATGAATTATACTGATATTAATTAAAACAGCTGATGCCTAAAATAGCTGCATCAGAACTTGGCTGTTGTTGGTGCTGGAAATAAAATTTCGACAATGACAAATTACTATCACAAAAATAATTTGAGAATTCTGGTTTGTGATATGAGCTGTTATGTTGTACACATAACATAATCAAAATGATAAAAATTTGAAGCAAAGCAAACTTCCACCAAAACAGTCACATATACATGCATTAATAGAATTATGTGTGACTGACAGTGAGAAGATTTTTTGACTAATGTCATTAGTCCAAAAAGTAACAGAAGATTACAAATAACGAGTTTTAAGCATCTATTAGATAAGGCTCTTAGTGAGACTATAAGACAGTCAAAACCAGGGATTGATTGGTCAAGTTGTAATTATTTGTTTAGACAAACTTGACACGTCTTGTCCGGGTGCAAGGCCAGAGAGTGGAGGTATGTGTGTGTTTGTGTGTACTGGCTTGAATTATAGTAATTAGAAATGTATATTAATTGTTTTGCTGTGATGACCTCATTTTTAGTTTTGTGTTTGTCTATTATTCCTAAGCATTTTGTTTAAATGTTAAAATGTTTTTTTATTTGAACAGTTTTTATTTTGCTTTATTTTCTTTTTGGATGACTTTTATATACACAAAAATCCGCATCTGTAATTAATTTTATGTTGTCCAATTTTTTTTTCCTTGCATTTTGCAACAAATACCACATTATCATCTTTACATAATTGTATTTTTATTTATTTATTTGAGAAGATGTTTTATAAATATTAAATTACGGCTTCTGTTAATTGTAAATTGCTAAATATAAACCACAGGAAAATTATTTTAATCTGTTGATTTATTAAGTATGTTTCATTAATTTTTGGGCATTTGTAATGAGTTCTGAATCCTTTGGACAATGTAGAACATTTGTTAATTCTGAACCCCTTGGACAAGGCCTCCAAGGGGTTGTTATTTTTCATTTTGTGCAAGGTTTGGGGTGGCAACCTCTTCTCTCCCCCTGTATGTTACTTTGCAAATGTATCCTTTATCTTGAAAGTGATAAGATTTCCATGAATAAAGATGTCAGGTTTGAATATTTAGCTCGGTTTTAAAGTATTAATTTGTTTATTTATTGAAATGTACAGTGAACTCCGGATATACTAAAGGCCGGATAAAGTAAATATTCGGTTTTAGTAAAGTCCAGTCTTGGTCCCGACCAAAACTCTTCTTTGTCTCTGTTTTTAAAAATCGGATATAATAAAAAAATATAGTAAAGTCCGCTTATAATAAAGTGTTTTCTAAGGCCCCTGGCGAGTTTTGCTGCCGCTTATAATAAAGTTTCAAGGGAGATTACTGTATTAAAGTCTCATGAGAGTTACTGACGTTCTTGCGTCACGCTTACCCTGAAGCGTAAAATAGATCTAATTCACGCACTTGAAGATGAAAAGATGAAAAAAAAAAGAAATTGCTGAACAATTAGGAATTTCTACATCAACAGTAACTGTGATTATGAAGGAGAGTGAAAAACTGAAGGAGAGATTTCACTGTTTGGCAGAAAAAGAGACCCTAGCTTAGAAACTTATAAAGCACATTAGACTTCACTTTCGCTATACATGATGAAATGCGTTTATGACTAAATAAGGGTGTTATAAGTTGAACACATTATAATTATACATTTTGTTCTGAGACAGGGTTCGTACGCTCCTTGAACCTCCTTGAATCTCCTTGAATTTTCGATGTCCTGTTCAAGGGCCCTTGAATCTCCTTGAAAAATGCCAAATTGCCTCAGCTCCTTGAAAACTCCTTGAAATTTCAACCAGTGTATCTATCCATTGCTTGACCTAGAAATTTTATTGTCAAATTTAAAAAAAAAAACATTGAAAAATAAAAATTTATAAAACAAAAATTATAATATTATTTGTGTTGTCAACTGTTCGACGATCGTAACTTTTGTCGTCTGCTAATGATAAGGGAAGTAACCTCCACTGGAAATTGTTCATTCCCTTGCTTTCGCGCGCGCACGCTCAGTACTGTTGTCGGTTTCCGTACATCCTTCGTTTTTCCGCGCGTGTTTGCTGAATGAATCGGTAAAAATGCCTGGAGGCAATTGTGTGTTTAATCCAGTCAAATGCACTGAGGAGCAAATCTAAGGAAATAAAGATCCAGCTGGAGAAGATTTCCCGTCAGATTGATGAGGGGATGGAAAAACTAAAATAACTGAAAATTCATTTATCTGTATTATTAGCCGGTGGTGGTACCTCTTTCTGACTTTTTACAGTTCTCTAACTTGTATCTAAGGACAACATGTTTCACAATTATTATTTGTGTGTAGACTCCGTATCTGCATCATCATCATAACTGCAACTTCATCGACATGCAATATTTATGTGTGTAGATTTCATAATCAATATCAACATCAGTATCACCATCAGATTCATGACTGCAAACAATTTATGGATATCACTGGCCGCTGGGTTAAAGATTTATCCTTTATTTTGACTGTTTATCAATTATTATGTGCGTTTACTATTTTTAAAAACTCCTTGAATTTTTGGAAAAACTCCTTGAAATCTCCTTGAAAACTCCTTGAATTTTTTACAACAATTTGAGTATGAACCCTGTGAGAGGAATCCGAATCAATGGAGAACTGGGAAACCAACGTTTTGACTGGACTGCACTTTCAAATGAGAAGTAAAGAAGAGATTTACTCCTAAGCTGTTGCATGGCTTTGCAAGACAAATCATCTTTTTTTTTTTTAATCCACCATATTGTTTAGGTTTTGTTCATGTCTTTGTTTGCTTTAATTTTGTGAACTTTTTGTTTTCCAACAATGACGATAGTACAACATGTACAATTCATGGTCTACTTTTATGATTTATCTTTCCGATTAAAGGGTTGGTTTGAAATAATTAGGACAGGAAGGCTCACATGTTATTACATCTCTTTTCCGTACTGGACTCTTTCTCTTTCTCTCTTTCTCTTACCCTCTCTCTCTCTCTCACTCTCTCTCATACTCACACAAACGTGAACTTACACACACGGACATCAACAAATAATACTGTAAAATTTCAATCAATATACACAAACTGGGTTATAAGAGATGTATTCTTGAAGAGTTTATAATACCCGAGTTAATAAACAAAAATAATCAATCAACATATGTGAACGTAATGGAATCCAATAAGGGACAGTGGACCTACTGCTAGTGTTCATAAAAAAGTATATTTTTCAGCTATTTCCCGTGGATGTCTGGTGGCTTCACACGAAAGGCTAAAAGGACCTTTTCACTTTCGTGAAATATCAGTTGTTATCATGTGGCTGTGTCCAGAAACAATAGATCTTGACGATGAGTGCATATTCATAATGTTCACTTAAGTAACGTAATTGCTATTTACCTGTAATTACGATAGCAATAGGTAATACCCATTGGGGAGCGAGGGGAGAGGGGGGGGGGAAGGAAACACAAAGAAGAAGAAAATCTAAATTTTGAAAAGGCCATGTTCGACAGAGAGAGAGAGAGAGAGAGCTTTTTTTTTTTTTTTTTTTAAGTAGATTTACGTCCCCGGACACATTAAGCGTATAGGGGACGGGTGAACCACCACTGTAATTGTCCAACCACTCAAATACTTTGAATTTTGTTCTTGGCAACTCTGGTAAGAGAAACGTCTCCACTACGCCTTATAGACGGCTGTCCGGGGGTGTGGGGCTGGGGAGGGAGGGGGGTGTAAGTTAAAATGGGAAAACATAGTTTTCGTGTGGAATTCAGCAAGGGACAACAAACCAACACAGAAATATTAATATAAATTAAAATATGTAATAACGAAAGCGATTCGTTCGAGTTGCACCGTCTTATTTTAACTGTTCAACTAAGTGAATCTAATCAATTAATGGGACCCAATTCCAATGTACATGTATATGTTCTGCGCTTTTTTGGAATCTGGGCATTTTTGGAATTAGTAGTATTATAGAAGGGGCTGCCCATTGTTTTAATGAAAACATTGGCCGCCAGGGTTAGGGTTAAGGTTAGGGTTAGGGAAAGGGTTAGGGACCTAACCCCTAACATTTCCGTAACCCTAACCCAAACCCTAACCCTAACCCTAACCCGAACCCTAACCAAAGTTGGAATTCCAAAAATGGGCAGGCCAATTCTAGAATTGCGCAGGCCAATTCTAGAATTGCGCAGGCCAATTCTAGAATTGCCCAGATTCAAAAAAAGCGCGGAACATATATAACGCGCCAAATGTCAGCTCAATTTTGAACGATGTTGAGTTACGTGAACACACAGACAAATAGACACACAGACGATAACAGTCTGCAGAAATCCTTGTAAAAGATGGAAAATCGAGAGGTCATTTGTTCACTGATTTGTTTTGTTTTTCTTCTTCTTTATTTGCACCAGGGCCGGATCCAGAGGGAAGGGGAGGGGGGTGCGGCAGTAATCCCCCCCAACCCTTGGCAACAACAACAAAATAAATAAATAAAATTTAAAAAAATAAAGAAAGAAGAAGATGGAATTTTTTGTTCAACTGGAAGAACGTTATGTAAGGCAGTTAGTTACGGTAGTTTTATTTGTGGTGTTTCACCACTCCGTACCATACACTTTAAAAAGAACTAGACTAGCACCCCCCCCCCCCCCACCACCCCCGCTCCCTCGAAAATGGATTGATCCGGCCCTGTGCACCCACATACACTTTAGACCAGCGTTTTCTATCTCTTTATAATGAGAGTGTCGGATTAGTAAACGTTAAATTAAAACTAAAACAAAGTTTCGGTTATGCTAAATTAACCCTCTAAAATGGTTATTATAAACGAAGTCGGTTATAGTCAAGTAAACCTCTAAAACTGTATTATAAACGAAGTTTCGGTTATAGTAAAGTAAACTTTAAAAACTTTACTGTAAACGGATTTTCGGTTATCTTAAATATTCGGTTATACTAAAGATTTATTTGGTCCCAGGGCACTTTACTATATCCGAAGTTCACTGTATTTATTAATTTATTGTTCTGTTGATTGAGTTGCATTCACATTATCATTAAACTCCTTTTGTTTGATCAACAATTCCACTCAAATTATGATAAAATCCCATTTGCCTGATCCACACCGTATTGTTTGAGGCTTTAAGGTACATTCACTTAAAGCAAAACTCTCTCTCTCTCTCTCTGCCTCCCCCTTCCCCTCTCCATTTTTCTCCCTCTCTCTGCCCCCTCCCCCCTCTCTCTGCCCCCCTCTCTCTCTCTGCCTCTGTTTCTGTGCCTCTCCCTCTGTGTGTGTCTCTGCCTCTGTGTATCGCTCTGTGTCTCTGTTTGCCTCTGTCTCTCTATGTCTGTCTGTCTGTCTCTTTCCACTTTATGGAATAACTTTCCAAAAGTTCTCCGCAGTGCAGTCACTAAATATACATCCTTTAGAAACCATCTTTTTCAGCACATTAAAATTAGTTCATTAGCTACTCCGCAAGAGTTCTACATTCATAACTTTTATGACATTGTTTTCCATAAGTTGTGTATGTGTGTGTGTACACGCAGATCTTGATTATATTGTTTCATTATGCTGTTAATTATTGTTATGAAGTTATTTTGTTATACTAATTGTTATTGTTACAAGTCCCTGGGGCATGATGTAAAAAAGCACAGCCAGTGTTTACTCTTTTACCCTTGTTAAATAAAATTGTTCTCTTCTCTTCTCTTTTCTTCTCTTCTCTTCTCTTCTCTTCTCTTCTCTTCTCTTCTCTTCTCTTCTCTTCTCTTCTCTTCTCTTCTCTTCTCTTCTCTTCTCTTCTCTTCTCTTCTCTTCTCTTCTCTTCTCTTCTCTTCTCTTCTCTTCTCTTCTCTTCTCTTCTCTCTCTCTCTCTCTCTCTCTCTCTCTCTCTCTCTCTCTCTCTCTCTCTCTCTCTCTCTCTCTCTCTCTCTCTCTCTCTCTCTCTCTCTCTCTCTCTCTCCACGCGACATTTTGCTGTCTCCGCTTCATCTTCATTTCAACAGAGGTCTTTCTTCCTTCTTATTATTGTGGTTGTTTCTTTCTTCCTCGTTGTTGTTGTTGTTCTTCTTCTGGACATTATGTCTATAGTAATTTAAAACACTAAGAAGTGTTCTAGGGTCAACGCCGTAGCTCAAGTGGTAGAGCGTTCGCCTGGCACACCGATGACCCAGGTTCGAATCCCGTGGTGGGTGATATAAAATGTGATCATTTTCACTGTCCATTTTAGCAGTGTGATTGCTCTGGTGGTTCAGTGTTGATTCAGGTCCCTACCCCTCTTTACCCGGGATGGTTATCCCCGTCTGCCATAACGCCAATGGTGAGTGTAGATGTTAAACCTCGATGTTCATTCATTCTTCAAGTGTTCTAAGGTGAGTGGAGTTTTATATTAAGTTTCAATTTTACGCAATTATCAGATCCGTTGGATCTCATTTGTGATATGATGATGATGGTCATTGTTGTCAGGGTGGCGACGTGGTGATCGTCCTTAACGCTCATGCAATAGGACGTTAAGCATCGTTTTTCGTTCGTTCGTTCAATTTTACCAAAATAGCCACCAATGGTGGCGCAGCAGGGTAGTGCTTTGGGCACACGCTAGAACTGTTTCTTTAGTCAATGTTGAGCGTGCACAGTTAGTACTGGGAGGGATAACCGTACTTGAAAAACAAGCGCACAACCCACCGTAGTCCACCCAGTGGCGAGTGGGGTTCTGGGTCTGTTTAGAATTGGGGAGGGAGAGGAGGGGGGTGCCGCACTCATTAAGCTGGCCCAGATTTAAAATTAAAAAAAAGATGTACCAAAACGCCACTTTTTCCGACCGAATGGTTACAAAAACACCTTTACTCGCTCCTTATTTAAACAAGCCTTGTTTTTAAATTTAACCAATTTTGAAATTAGTGTCATTTATAAAAAGAAAAAGTCAATATGAATGCAGCCCCTGCCAAAGATGTTTGGACCCCCCCCCCCCACCCCTCGTGTGAGTGCCGGGGTTTTCAGTATAAATAGTATCCCCACTTTCTGGAAATTTAATTGGGGCCGGGTGGGTAGCTCAGTTGGTAGAGCGTCTTACTAGTAACCGAAAGGTACCTGGTTCGAATCCCGGATTGGCCAACGTGTGACCATATTATTTTCCCCTTACCATCAACTGGTTCGCTGGTGTCAGAATAATGTGACCAGTAGTCGCCTATACGCTTCGGTGTCGTGTGACTATAATCTACAATTACAATTGGAAATTTAGTGCTTTAAATTACCACTGTCTGCACTGTCTTTCGCCTTTGTTGTTTCTCATTCCTACTCTGCTCTTTTCTTTCTTAGACCAGTCGTCTAACTTTTTTTTCATAAAAATTCTTCCTTGACAAAACTCCTTCATTTGTGTGTGAGGTCTGTTAAGGATCAGCTTGGGAATATATATAGCTTGGCAATGTAGGCGTTATATATGTATGTGTTTTGTTGATATTTTATAATGATGTTTGTATTCTATTTTGTGTTTGTAAACGGCGGTTTGATAAATTAGAGTATATCATCAGCGTCCCCTGCGTGGGATGTCTAGTGTAAAGTGATCGGCTGCATGGTAGAGTGCCTTCAGTGTCAGGGATGTTTCGGCAAATCTTTTATGTGGATCAGCGGTGAAGTCTCTTTCAGCCAAGTTGTGGTCTTGATTTTGTGGTCCTGATTCGGCTCTTTCCAGTCCGCTGGACCCTGTAAGCAATGAATAACTAACTAATTAGCTAAAGATGGTTTTTTTAAAGTATATAGAATTAATAGGTTTTGTTGAGACTGATAACAATATTGGAAAAGTGACTGGTATACATTTCTCGAACATACGCTAGTTGTTTTTTTTTTAATTTTATTTATTTTATTGTCCCTTTTTCATAGGGCCGCCTTCCCTGGGGAAAGCGTAGTCGCAGCCTGTGGCGCGCCCAAACCCAACCTACCTAACATTAGTTGTTGATTTTGACATTTTGCTAAGGGAGCAAACCGGAGTACCCGGAGAAAACCCCCAAGACGTTGCCCGAGTCGAAAGTAAATAATATTCGGAGAAACATAACGCCCAGATGCTGGATCGATCCCACACCTGTCAGGCGCCATTGGTTTCTGGCCTGTGGACAAGGCAAGTTAGTCCCGCCTTAGGGCGCGTCCACATGACGAGCTGCGCTTTGAGCTAGCGGTGGCGTAGCGTTGGACGAGCTTTGAGCTTTGAGCGGTGGGTGGCCACACCAAAAGCGTTAAAAAGCTAGCAGCTCGCTAGCTGCACGCTGGCTGTAAGCTCGGCGACAGCTTGGGTGGCCACATGACAAGCTGTTACAGCTAACTGCCTGCTAGCGTGATGCTAGCTGTCGTTCAGAAGTTTATTATCTGTGGTTTTGCAAGGCATCGCAGACCCGCAACTAAAATTTATTTCTGTTGAAGTTGGAGCCTACGGGAAAGAGAGTGATGGAATATTTTCCAGGTTTCAGATGAAACTCTGCCTTGAAGGGAATACAGTAAATATGTCCCACTACCAAATTCCAAAATTCACCTTTCCTATTTTTTGGGTAGGTAACCCAGCCTATCGCAAAAGCCATACCTAATAACACGCATCAACACAGTCGATATCATCTTTAATTATCGCCATTCTATAGCAAGCCGTTGTGTAGAATGCGGGTTTGTAGTGCTTGCTGGAAAATGGTAAGTGCTGAAAACAGCAATCTGCACAACGTGACCACTGCTGACAACATTGTGCAATGCAGTCATCCATCATGAGGTCGCTGATATAAAAAAGGACACGGAGATCTGGGATGATACTCATGTCCGTGGCGAACAGGACAGACGGATGGGGTGTTACTCAGGTCGTTCTGGACAATACTTAGCAAGGGTGAGAGAACAGCTGGTTGAGTATTTTGTCAGGCTTGGTGCAGTGAACTGGCAGGAAAACTACAGTTAATATAACTTTGCTGAACTAACTGACGGCAGTGATAATGAAGGATGAGCCTCGTGACTTTAGTTTTCTCACAATGTTCATATACGTCACAAAGCTTGTGATTTTAAATCTAAAGTTGGTCACTTTTCTTTTAAGATCAACATGGAATGTACTATTTAAAAAAAAATAAAAAAAAGTGCAGATTTAAAAAAAGATGGACCTGCAATCATGCACTCCACCCAAATGTTGGTCATTTACTGTTCAGCCTTCCCCTTTCTCTCTCTTGTTTCTCCCCCTCCCCCCACCCCTACAAAGAAATAAACCCAAATTAAAACGTTAACTATATACTTCTGTAAATTGGCTGCCATCAAACACACAATACCTACATCATAAGTGTTCATTGATAATTTACCATCATAGCCCTTTTATTTATTTTTTATTTATAAAATCCAGATCTAAATCTAGGTTGAATTTGGGACTATAAGCACGGTTCTAAATCTGAGTGAAAACATCAAATGTGAATTCGCTTAATAGATCTAGATCTGTATTTTATTTGCAACAAATTGTGTTAAAACATAATAAAGAAAACAAAAAGCCCTTACTGGGTACTATTATTGTTCAATGGCGACGGCACAAATGATAAAGCTGCAATTTTGTCAATTAGGCCTATACTATACGAAAAGAGCAATTGGTCATTTTATTATAAAATTTATAACCATCTTCACTCAATCACTAACTTGAGTGCCTTGCCATTTTAGGCACCTCCTGAAACAGCTTTGCTCAAACCTCCCTGTTCGAAAATCTTTTTCTGCCACAATCTCTTATTTTGTAGTTCTCCGATTCCGTAAGCGAAGGGTGGTAAGAAGACTGATTCAAGGCCAAGGACACAAAACCAATCAAGGTCAAGGACCCAAAACCACCGCTTGAGCTTCGAGCGTCGATAAATGCCGAGAATATTACCGTCGCTCGAAGCTAGCAATAGCCGCGCGGCTACCGCTCGTGGTGTGGACGCTTCTACAGTAATTCTAGTTAGACTTTTCGCAGCGCAGCTGAAGCGCAGCTCAAAGCTTCGCTCGAAGCTTGTCATGTGGACGCGCCCTTAGCCCACTTGGCCACAACGCTCGCTTTTAGTAGTCTTACAGTTAGCTTATAATACATTGAGTTAGATTACTTACCTGCCTTTAGAATTCTAGTTTCAGTTCTCTATATAGCTACGCCCATGGAAAAGTCTATTGACAGATTTCTACTTTTCTAGCGTTTACTGTTTTTCAATGACCCTTAAAACACCTCGCAATTCTTTTCAGTGCATTCATTTCGTATAATATATGGCCAAATCGTTGTATCTATAGTTTGTTTATCATGAAAACAGAACCTAACCAATACAGTCAGTATCTATCTATATCCACCGTTATCATATTCTATATTTTTGTCACTGTCACGTTAAAATGCACACATAAAGGCATTTTATTGTACCCCTAACAGTGGCGATCTTTTCTGTGTAAATAATGGACTTGACAGATCGCGGTATTTAGCACGAAAATTAAGTTTCGGGGTGTTTGCATGAAAAGATTTCTTGTTTATTCGGTCGTGCAGAAGTGAAAAGACGAGTGTTGCATTGGTTTAAAAAAAAATTCTGGTATTTCGAATCTATGTGTTTCGGATTTGTTTATAATACGACAATATATTTCTTGTTTGCTTGGGCAGAAATGACAAATAGGCTCGAACGTGGGGTATCGATGAAACGATATAAGCCTCGTTATATTGAACAGAGATGTTAGACATTTGTTAGAAAGGTATTTGTTAGGATCGGGGTCACATTCCATTGAAACATTCAGTTACGTCGCTGGTGTAAAGATGTGTGGGAGGGAGAGGGGTTTGGGGGACCGGAGTGAGTGGGTGGGTGGATGGGCTTTGCTTCATAATGGTAGAGGAACTTGTAAACAAACCCGTGATGAAAGCTATTTTGCTGTTGTACGATAATCTTATGTTTGTACATTACAGTACATGGTTATTGCTTTAGGTCCAGCGGACTCTTCCGAGCCAAATAAGGACCGGACTTATGTTTGTACACACATGCACGCACACACACATGCACGCACACACATACACACAAAATACGCACAAACGCGCTCGTCGCCCTCACAGGCTACACACACGCACACACACTCTCACTCTTTCTGTCCCTCCCCTCTCCCCCTCCCCTCTCCCCCTCCCCCTCACCTCTCTCTCTCTCTCTCAACTTTATAAATGCGCAGTTGTAATGACTTATATAAACCCAACATATTTTGTGACATGTCCTAATTTTTAAGTACGTTAAAGTCTTCTCACACTAATGCTAACTCTGATCCTTACCAAAGAGCTTATTACGGATACGCTCTTTGTCCTTACTTAACCCTTACCCTATCACAGCCATATTAACGGATCATTGTTTTGACGTCAAAATAACGAGGGCCATCAAAACAAGGTATGTAGATGTTCACATGTTTGTAAAAAACGCCGTGTTTACAAGAACAAACACACACACACACACACACACACACACACACACACACACACTCTCTCTCTCTCTCTCTCTCTCTCTCTCTCTCTCTCTCTCACACACGCACACACACACACATTTTTGTAGAAACAACGTTGTGATGACTGTTGTGAAAAAAAAAACAGACATTATTTTGACACACTTTCCTTTTCTTTGACATTATTTTTACATTTTTAATTTTTTGAAGCTAACCTTAACCTAACCATAATCCTAAAACAGCTGTAACTCTACGTCAAAATAACGGGGCCGTCAAAAAAAGTCAAAAGAAACCATGTAGAGTTTCATGTGTGCGTCAGAGTAACGTCGTTTCTACATGCCCCCCCCCCCCCCCCCCCACACACACACACCCACACACACACATGTGTGTAGAAACGACGTTGCGATGACTGTTGTGGAAAAAAAGACTTTATTTTGACACACTTTCAATTTTCTTGACATTATTTTGACATTTTCAAATTTTTGAAGCTATCCCTAACCCTAATCCTAACCCAAACACTTAACCTAACCCTAGTCCTAAAACAGCTCTAACTCAACGGAGCACTATTTTGACGTCAAAATAGTACGGCCTTCGAAAAAGTTAGAAGAAACCATGTGGAGTTTCATGTGTGTGTCATCAGAACGTCGTTTCTACATGTTATGCCACATACACACACCCACACACATAAGATGATGCTGGTTTCTTCTTATTCACAAGTAACTCTTAAACAAAAAAAGAAATTGTAGAAGTATGTTTGGCAATAAAATGCATGTAGGCTACTTTAGTATTGAAGGCATCATAACATTGATTGGTGTTGGTTGTCGCGAACCGATCAGACACATGTACGCGCAGGCACACAAGCGCTCCTGATCGGCCGGATGTCCTTCTGTTGCTGAGACGAGAAATGAAAGGACGTACAAACTGTGACGCGTCTCCCTTTGGTTATGCCTGTGACGCGTCTGAAGTCTCCCTTTGGTTATCTGTAGTACGCTTGTATCTGGACACGCGAGCGCCTATGCCTGGTGACGCGAGACGCTATATATAGATAACCAAAGGGAGACGCGTAATACAGATAACCAAAGGGAGACTCGTCACAGGCCTAGGCAGGGCCGGATCTGGGGGGGGGGGGGGGGGGGTTCCTGGGTTCCGGAACCCCCCCCCCCCCCCCCCCCCTGGCCATTCGATGTACCTCACTCAGTCAGAAAAAAAAATATATATGGAGTTTTTTTTTAAAGCTCTTAATTTAGTTGACACTGGTGGTAAGTAAAACGTTCCTCATTCTACTCAAGTTCCTCGAGCGGACACGCTTTTGTCACCCCTAACCCCTTAAAAAATTTTTGGAACCCCCCCTCCAAGAGTAAGTGATCCGGCCCTGATAGGCGCTCGCATGTCCAGATACAAGCGCCTGTGATTTCACCCTACTCTGTCTTGCTCTCGGAAGGTTACAATCCTCGCTCACCTTTCGCTACCGCCACGTGCACCCATTGAAAGAATCCTTCCATCTTTCATCCATCCCTATTCACTTCCACTATATCATCCACTCTCTTACCTGTACTTTATCCAAACTATCTGAGACCACATACATCGCCGCGCGGCATTGATAAGTAGTAACTGAATCAGGCCTGGGAATCGTACGCCTTTCGTCGTATTTACGACGAAATGATTTTGCCAGTACGACGAAATGATTTTCAGTACGACGAAGTCAAAAAAGAAAGGGGAAAAAAATTATCCCCAAACGGTTTCAATTCTTACTCGGCTCGTTCCCCAAAGCACGCGCTCAAGCTAACAACTTCCAGTTGCACATGTTTGGATCAGCGAGTTGCAGAAATGGCTTGTCACAGAACCGATATTGTTGATCGTGGCGAAAACTTTAGTGACCAAGGAACGCGCAACAAGTGGTGTTGGGATTGGGTTGATCGTGACTTTGTTTTTGAATTGGGGAAACAGAAGCCTGATAGTGAGAAAAGAGTAAAATTAGAAGACCTAAAACCGATTCTGTATGGAACCTGGATCCGCAAGCTTTCGGCGCCCGGCAAAGCCTACTGTACTCGTTGCAGAAAAGAGATTAGCTATGCAAACAAGGGATTTGATGCTACCCAGAAGCACTGTGCAAAACCAGAAAGGAAGAAAACAGCAACAAAAAAGACAAAGCCAACACAGCTTTAGGGGCTACTCCAACACCTGCACCTTCAAAAGCAGCAGAAAAGAGGAAGCTGCTTGACGGTGCCAAAGAAGCCAAACGCCCAAAGCCAACCACTCTGTTTCCAGTGTGCGAGATGATTGTGTGGAACTGGAAGGTGACATGTCAAAACCCCCTGCCAAGAAGCAGAAGAAGATTGAGAGTTTTTTTTATTAAGTGAAATGACAGGATAGAAAACATTTCCCTTTGCAGAAAATACAAAATCTTCTGTGAAATCTCGCTAAGGTCAAATATAATACTGCACTGCATGAGTGTGGGTGGGTGTTTGTGTGTGTAATTAGAATAAAAAATTTCTCTTGTTTTCAAACCAAAGGAAATGTTACTTTCAGCTGTCAGGACAGGCCTCCGAAGTGATTTAGAAAGGGAAAAAACGCTTATTTTCGGCGGGGGGCTTCACCCCCATAGGGCCGCTGACCATTGACCCCGCCGGGGCCTACGGCGGCCCTTGGACCCCGGCCCCAAAGTCAGTACTCCCAAACCACTTTTCACCATTCCCAGGCCTGAACTGTAGATTATAGTCACACGACACCGAAGCGTTAGGCGACTACTGGTCACATTATTCTGACACCAGCGAACCAGTTGATGGTAAGGGGAAAATAATATGGTCACGCATTGGCCAATCCGGGATTCGAACCAGGTACCTTTCGGTTACTAGTAAGACGCTCTACCAACTGAGCTACCCGGCCCCTCTACGGCATTGATGTTCCATAACTTTAATTTTATACGGTTACTCAGCTAGTGCCGTTACCAAATATGGCGAAGGTGATAATGATGATGAGAAGGGTGACGGCGAAGTTGATCATCGATATTCGTGGAGAAACAAGCATTGCTGATTTGTGTGCCAGCGTATGTTTACGTGAGAGAGAGAGAGTCGTGGATGAGAGAGAGAGAGAGACAGACAGACAGAGACAGCGAGAGACAGACAGAGACAGACACAAATAGAAAGAGACAGAGGGAGAGAGAGAGAGAAAGACAGAGAGAGAAAGACAGAGAGAGAAAGAAAGACAGAGGCAGAGATGAATAAATTACAGAAACCACAACTTTTGTCGATAGAGTAGATAATTATCCTATTTTGAATTACATTAATAGGTTATACACATTTGTATGTACAAAATACATGTCATAATTAATGTGGACCCGTGTCTCCAGTTATCCACTTCTCATCAATAATTCACTGGGTCCCGTCTCCCCCATTCGCGGTCACCCAGGACTGTGCTCAGTCGTCTGGGTGTTAGACGAGGCGCCCACTTTATAATAATAATAATTATACAGGATGCTCAAAGCGCGGCGATCTATACCAACATGCACGCTCACCTGTCTCATTTACCCTCACACACACCAAATACACATACATCACTCAAACATGTGGTGTAAAGGCAGGGAGATCGCTATTAGAAGACGGAAGAAAACCGAATTTTTTTTTTTGAATTTTTTGCGGATTTTGGGCGCCTGGTATTGGCCAGCGCTTTGAGCAGCTCTTGAGATGGAAAAGAACGATATAAAAGCGATTAAATAAATAAATAAATAAATAAATCGTTAGGTGCGTTGAGGATCGTTGTGTTTAAAATGTCAAAGGAAAAAAACCTGGTGTTTAAATGTTACCCAGTAGATCCCAACCTCTAATGGTTTGGGCGGAGCACCTGTAGTGTACCGTTGAAGATTGTCTGCAGCAACACACTAGCATTCCACACCACAACATCCATTAGAGTGCCACTCTCTTACTAAGTTACTAGTGTTCATAATGCAGGCTGTGAAATTCTGTCTCAATTGAATGTGTTGTTTTAGCCAGCTTGAAGCAGAAAACAAAGCGTGCCAATTTGGCCAGTAGTATATGTTACATGGTTTGGTGTCGTCACCCTTGCAAAATCCATTCTACAAGGAACAGAGGAAGGAGGCAGACTCAAAGCACGACAAAGACTGGGCTGGACAGATGACGGAGTGAAAACCTGGACGGGCGCTGGACCTGCATGTTAACCTCTCGACAGCAACTATAGACAGGACGAAGTGGCGGAAATTATCCGCGTCAACGTCCTTCATGTCTTTCCAATGGTCCAACAGGCTGCAGGATGGATGGATTTCATTATTCAGTGTTTTTAATGTCCTTTGGTTGTGGCTTTGGCCAGCGAACCTCTCTTTGCCGAGGACTGTGGCGTGGTGGGAGTTGTGAATTCTTGTTGCAGGCGTTCCCTGACGGAGAGCACGGACGACGGGTTTCTGGGAGTGCTCAGAGTGTCCCACACGTTAGCGTAGCGCCGGCGCCCGTCCCACATCAAGTCTCTCGAAGATGACGTCATATTCTTGGACGATGACGTCACATTCTTGGACGATGACGTCACGCCCTTAGATGATATCGTCACAACCTCGGATGCCGCTGAGGATTTAGGGTCTTCTTTGGAGGATTCTCCCGACTTGGCTATTTCACCTGTGGATGTGGTAAACGGCAATGTAGCGGGTGGAGATGATTTGGATGTCGTCTGCTGCTGTGACGTTTTCAGCTTGGAGTCACTAGTGGATGACATCTTTTGCGTAGGTATGACGTCAGCATCTTTGCCATTCTGATGTTGATAGGCTTCTGAAACGTTACCTCTGTCCTTTACTGTAGAACTGGAGTCCACAGAAGACTGCTTGCGTTTCTCCGTTGTTGGGTTCTTGTCTGACGTTCTGTGGTGCTCTCCCTGGGATTTGCTGGATTCTTTACGTTTGGTTTTAGAGTCACGTGACCCGTTGTATTCCCTCTCCTGCCTCTTGGCGTCTCTCTCTTCCCTGCGTTTCCTCAGTCTCTCTTCTTCGCTCCCTCTTCTTTCCTCGTGCCGGGAGCGCGAGGTCTTCCTGTGGTCTGTGGACGACTGTCCGTGCTTTTCTCTCTTCTTATCCTCGCTTTCAGTTTGATCCGCAGAGTCCTTGCCGCCGTGCTTGCTGCCGTTTGACGGCGAGACCTCTTTGCTTGCTCCGTTGTGGGGAAGGCTGTTTTTTCTTCCCCCGCCGCCGCCTCCTGCGGATTCTGACGTCATCAGCTGGACTCCGCTTTTGTACTGGTAGTCTGGAATGAACCTGGATCCTATGCTGTCCCCTGGTCCGAAGTCGTAGGTGACGGAGCTCCTCTTGGACGACCGGAGAGAGGTGTTCAGAGACATCCCGTTGTTTGTGGTCTGTGTCTTCTGCTTGAAGAACTGCGTTTCTTTGTCCATCCCTGCAACATATACAACAATGGGAATAATCATAGCAACTTACTGCATATTATAAACTCAGCCTAGAGAAAAACAAAAAACAAAAAAAAACTCCCTGTCTCATTATTACGCTATACTGAATTACGGCGATACTTTTGATTTATTTGTTCCGGGCTTCATTGTATTTCTTAAACCCTGTAGAAGAAATTAAGGTACCTGTAGCATAGATTACCAACTAGTTACACTATTTCCCCTTTCTTGTGATATCAGTTACAGTAACTCCCCCGGTCTTTGCAACAGCGAAACATTACCAGGAAACTTAATCTTCATACTGTGCTAAACTTCGATTTTCCCTAAGAAGAAGGTAATGATGATGATGATGATGATGATGATGATGATGATGATGATGATGATGATGATGATGATGATGATGATGATGAAGACGGCGACAATGATGACGACCACCCCTTGGGGTCATGAGCAATCTTGCCACTGTAGATTGTTCTAACCTATAAAGGGAAAAGTGAAAGCCCCAGTTGAAAACCTGTCTTTCCTTTATAGGTATGACTGCGGCAACAGTACCCCCGTTGGAGTGCCGGGGGTTTCAGTATAAATAGTGTCCCCACTTTCTGGAAATTTAGTGCTTTAAATTCCCACTGTCGCTGTCTTCCTCATTTACTCTTTCCCATTCCTGCTCTGTCCTATCACTCTGCTATACTATCTTCTTTTTCGCTAGATCAATGACCTACCTTTTTTCTTGAAAACTCTTCTTGGACAAGACTCCTTGTTTGTGTATGAGGTCTGCTGGATCAGCTTGGGAGTGTTGGACGCTTTCTGCCGGGTGGTCACTAGGGCTTCCTATGATGTTATTATTTAGCAATATAGGCATTTTATATGTATATATATATGTTTTGTTGATAATTTATAATGATGTTTGTATTTTATTTTGTTTTTATATCCGGGGGTTCGAGTAGTTGGGGTAAAGCCTCAGCCGTCCCCTGCGTGGGATGTCTTTATTGTAAAGTGACTGGCCGGTGGAAGGCATTCAATTTTCCCACTAGGGTTGTTTCAGCAGATCTTTCATGCGGATCGGGGGTTGTCCGGTCCTGATTTGGCTCGGAAGAGTCCGCTGGACCTAAAGCAACAATCAATCAATCAATCAATCAATGATGATGACCTCTATATGAAATATCATGATGACGACGAGAACAAAAAGAACAACAACAACAACAAACGAAGAGTGAACACTAATCACCTTTTGCAACAATCTTTTGTGCCTTCTCCCATTGTTCCAACTCCAAGTTAAGCCTGTTCACCTCTCTCTGGTTGTGCCTCAGCAGGCTGTCGTCGAATTCAGACCTGTTGGACGTCCTCATCTTTATAGAATGGTGAATGGTCATCGGCGTGCCACCGCTCTGCATAAGAGGTACAGATGTTTTCCTGCTGGCCATTGCGACGTTGTGTCGAAATAATGTTCTTGCGATAAAAAAAAAATAGAGTAGAGTTCTGTTAAGTAGCGTAGATTCACTTAAGTTTTGTTAGACTGACGGTGAAATTTAATACGTGGGAATGAGTATCCTTCCTAAGTGGACTTTTCAGTGGCGATGTTTTGCGTAGTCGTGTTAATGGTGTCGGAAAGCAGAATTTAACACGCACTACACCTCTGAAAACACGACTTCATTGAAGAAATCATTGGTGGAGAATTCAATTCACCTTCATAATAGTTTTATGCTGAACGTTTACAGGCGGTCACAGCAGCCATTCTCCAATGCCAAGTCTTTAAACTGATCTACACTTTTCCCTCAGACGAGTCGTGAATTTCTTTGAGTTTGTCACAACGCTACCACACGCTTCGTGTTCAGTATATTACTTATAGCCGGTGCTCACAATCTTTCTTCCACCAGAATTCTTATGAATGAAATCCTTTTGTCAGCGTCGGACGATGTGTACTTTAGTTATCCAAACTGCTTGAGACAGTTATTCCTTTGGTTTATCTGTCGTTCTGCAACATAAAGAAAAGTTGTAAATCTTCCACAGTTCTCCGTAAACCTTTATTTTCAACAGAGGAAATTCATTATGTCCTATCAGTAGCTCAATGATTGAGCGCAGTGATGTCGTTTTCGTCGGTAAATCGGCCATTCACCGATAAAATTCCAAAATGTCCGAAAGAGTTATGTTTGATCGGCCCGCTGTCATAAGGTTTTACACCTCAATCGGCCACCCTTTGTCCGTTTTTTGTTTGCTTGTCTCATGTTTGTTTCGTTGTTATTGCTTCTGGCCAAATTAATGTCCTATCGGATAAATAAAGGTGTTATGAGTTATTGTCGAACATCGCGTATCGGAAGCGCTAAGCAGACGACACATGCATCAGCAGAGAGAGTTAGAGTAACGTCCCTTGTTGCGAACGGCGTGCTTCCAGCAATAACACTTTTCGTTATCGAAATGCCGCCGAAAATGAAACCGAAACTTATCAGTGGCCTCTCATTTGGTGTTGAAAAGAAGTCAAAATGATGGCCGAAATATTTTGAAAATATTCTAAAGGTTTGTGATTGAATCGGCCAAATGGCCTATGCTGAAAATTTCTAGCAACATCACTGTCGAGCGTTCGCCTGGCACATCGATGACCCAGGTTCGGAACCCGTAGTGGGCAAGTTAAAAGTGGCTATTTCTCGCTGTCCATCTTAGCAGTGCGACCGCTCTGGTGGCTCACTGTTGATTTAGGTTCCTACCCATTTCTTCCCCGAGATGGGTGTCCCCGTCTGCCCAATTACCAATGGTGGGCGTAGACGTTAAACTTAAATGTTTATTTGTATGTTAACAATGTTTGAGGCTCGGAGGATCTCTTTAGCATACTCTGTTATTATATAACATGAAAAGGGTTGTAAATACTCCACACGCACCTCTATATCAAAAGTGTAGAACTGTTCTACCTGCCACGAAAAATGCAATTCTATAAGCAATGTTCTCATCCCACGTTAATAAAATACTGTACCATTTAAAGCGCCCCAAATCTACAAAATGTGTGTTGTTAAAAAAAAATCAATCGGCGTTGTTGTTATATTAAACAAAGATAAAGTGGGCTTTCAGGGCTCAAACCATTGGCAATTTGGATGTTCCATTTCTGTTCGGACATGGAGTGCTTTCCCCTGTTTAACAGTACACCAATATCCCGAACGTGTGACCTTTGACCCTATTTATCAAGGAACCACGCGGCTTCTAGAGTGCGTTGTTGGTGTCTGGGGTAGGTTTAGGGTAGGAGCTACGTGTATAGTGTAAGTACAGGTCGCCTGTTTACATAACATAGGCGTTGTTGGTGTCTGGGGTAGGTGTATAGTGTAAGTACAGGTCGCCTGTTTACATAACATAGGCGTTGTTGGTGTCTGGGGTAGGTGTATAGTGTAAGTACAGGTCGCCTGTTTACATAACATAGGCGTTGTTGGTGTCTGGGGTAGGTGTATAGTGTAAGTACAGGTCGCCTGTTTACATAACATAGGCGTTGTTGGTGTCTGGGGTAGGTGTATAGTGTAAGTACAGGTCGCCTGTTTACATAACATAGGCGTTGTTGGTGTCTGGGGTAGGTGTATAGTGTAAGTACAGGTCGCCTGTTTACATAACATAGGCGTTATTGGTGTCTGGGGTACGTGTATAGTGTAAGTACAGGTCGCCTGTTTACTGGGGTAGGTTAGGAGCTACGTGTATAGTGTAAGTACAGGTTGCCTGTTTACATAACATAGGCGTTCACAAAACGCCAAGAGACGCTTCGAACAGTGATTGTCCATTATTCCATTAGGTCATCTTTTAACGATTCCCTAGCAATTTCCCTAGTAAACTGACTGTCACACACAATGAGCAAACATCCTTCATACCTGGGCCCTGCGTTAAGAGACGCATGCCCTATCACATAAAATGAAGGGATCGTAAGTGCGCGCGCGCACACACACACACGCATAGATATATAGATATATCTATATGTGTGTGTGTGTATGCTAGTGCATACATCTATGCGCGCATACACCACACACTCACACACTGTCTGTCTGTCTGTCTGTCTGTCTGTCTGTCTGTCTGTCTCTCTCTCTCTCTTTCTCTCTCTCTCTCTCTCTCTCTCTCTCTCTCTCTCTCTCTCTCTCTCTCTCTCTCTCCTGTTCGCTTATTAAGGACAGGACCTAATGCTATTATCATATTAAAGATGATGACGAAGATGAGTGTGTTTGTGTGTGTAAGGTATTTAATTCCAATTTAATATTAAAGGTTCTGTATTATGTTAATTTGTTAAGGGACAGAGTGGCAGATTAGACTTTAAATTTAGTCTCAAATCTTTATCCCTAATACAATTTTTTTAAAATTCTCTCTCTCTCTCTCTTTCTCTCTCTCTCTCTCTCTCTCTCTCTCTCTCTCTCTCTCTCTCTCTCTCTCTCTCTCTCTCTCTCTCTCTCTCTCTCTCTCTCTCTCTCTCTCTCTCTCAAATGTCTTTCATTGCTTGTGATGTACGCTAAATTTGCATGCTAAATCATGATCCTTTTCCTATTCCTTACAATTAAAAAAAACACCTTTCCAACACAATAAGCAATAATGTCACGACTCGGTTTTGTAAGTCTGTGATGATAGAGTTTCTAAACCTGCTATTGAGGGATAGGTGAGGGAGAGAAAATAAATTAAAGTTTAATGGTAAGTTTGCAAATAGTGTCATTTGAACACGTGCGTTGTTGTTTTGTTAGTTTTGCTTCGTCACCCTAAACTGGTCAAGACTGCCCCTATATAAATAACAAAACAAAACTACCACAAATGGTTCGAATCCCGTGGTGGGCGATATAAAATGTGGCCATTTTCACTGTCCATTTTAGCAGTATGATTGCTCTGGTGGTTCAGTGTTGATTTAGGTCCCTACCCCTCTTTCCCTGGGATGATTATCCCCGTCTGCCATATCGCCAATGGTGGGTGCAGACATTAAACCTCAATGTTCATTCATACCACAAAATTACTAGTCTTCGATTGGAGATCCGGTAATTTCAAACACATGGGTAATATTTATATCTACGATTGGCTTCAAAGTTTATCCGACCTTTGAATATAGATGATATTTTCTACTACAAAGGCGACATACAACTGAAACCTAGAGGGCTGGAATAGACCTATATCAAAAACAATATAATATACAGTCTTTGGCTTTTTGCAAGTTAGTATTGGAACCTATTGTCGCTTTGCAAGGGACAAACACGAGTTTGACAAACCTCCTGTCTCCAAGCGCTACAACAGTAGGCCTAAGTTGGATAAAGTTATCATTGTACAACAGACTATACTTATATTGATCAATGAATTAATACATCAATAAAATGTTTAAATAGTTTTTTTTAAGAACAAAAAAGGAAGTAAATAAATAAATAAAAACCTATATAACATTTAGGAATAAATAAATAGGCTTCGATTGAAACAAAGATATACAAAATACATAACATGTAATAAAATAAAAATAAAATAATATAAAATAAATATAAAAATGTAAGCACAGCAGCTACAGTCATTGTTCAGAAATTAAAGTAAAATAAATAAATAAATGAAATATTAAAAACATAAATTTAAAAAAATAAATTAAAACAAATTATTTATTTATTTTTTTAATCAATTTTATCAATCTATAACTAACTAACTAACTAACTAATTAAATACATACATAAGAAATCACAGTCATAACCGTCATTGTTCAGGTCATACATTTAGGTGTATGTAACTGCTCAGATCAAACACATGCTGGTCCAAGCATCAACTGTAGTTCTGTTTTAGTTCTGTTTCGTTTGGTTCAATCGTGGGAAAAATCACAATGAGCGAACAATCGTTTTTTTGTGCGTGCCAGATAAAACGCAACGTCGAGTTTGCCCATGGAATGTCAGCGATCAAGGGCCACTGTACATAACACTGGCACATAAGGACCACAACGCACACAGCGTTCAAAAAACTGCTACCAGGTCAGACAAATGATACTCGTACAACCCCACCCCTCTGTTTCCTCCTTCTCTCTAACACCACCACCCAAACTTTAAACTAAAATCAAAATGGAGAAAGAGTTTGTGACATTTATAAGTTTAGGTGTGTGCACTATTGTCCAGTCGATTGGAGCGTTAAGTGCGTGAGTTCGATAATCGCCGAGAATGACAAGTTTTACTTAGATATGAGACTTGTCTAATTGGTTGTTCCTTCCTTGCTTCCTTCCTTTCTTTGTTTCTTTCTTTCTTTCCTTCGTTTTTTCTTTCTTTGTTTCTTTCTTTCTTTCTTTCCTTCTTTCTTTCTTTTCTTTCTTTCTTTCTTTCTCTCCCTTTTACGTATCTTTTTCCTTCCCTCTTCCTTCCTTTGACAAAGGCGAAATACAACTGAAACCAAAACAGACCTGGAATAGATCTGTATCAGAAACCGTATAAGAGTACACAGTGCTTGCCTAAATGCCGTATTTGAATTTAAGCTAATGTGAATATTAGATTAAACTTTCAAATTACTCTAAAATCTTAATCCCTAATAATGAAAAAATATTTCTTTCTCTCATTTTTTAACATATTTTCCTTCATTTCTTTCTTCCTCCTATACTTTCTCCTTCCATTTCCTTTTCTTTTCTCCTTTCATCTTGTAATCCTGCAGTCTCTGTCGTTCTCTAAACTCATTGCTTTTCTGTCACCAGCACCTGCACCACGGAATCTTTAGTCTCGTCACGTTCGGTCCTTTTGATGTGGGCGCACAAAAGATAGAACACAAAGAAACGGAAGATCCGTCAGACGCGATTAGTCACACTCAAGAAATCCGGAAATCCGTCAAAGCGCGGCGTATCAAGGACTAACAGGTTCTATGTCACAATTTTATATGCAGAGTGAAAAGCACTCCGAGCTGATGATTCTGGGCAAACGCGTTACGTAAGGATAATATTTAAATGGTCTTTAAAAACTTGAAGACCAGGATGATTTACATGTACTTGAGGACTTTTTAGGCGTGAACATGTTTCGTTGAAGGCAGTGCTTTGCTTGCCTGTTGTGTTCAGACGCAGCAATGCATTACCTGCAATGCAATTTTGACCTTTGCAATTCGCAATGCTTTATGGGAACACTTCACAGTGACAAAATGGCTTCCGTTGTTTTCGATTTAAAACACAAGCAAGCTGCAACAGCAGCTATTGTTGCCTTTGTGCTTGTAACGCACTAAAATAGCTGGGTTTTTATTCTTAAACTGTCATTAATTCACAAATTTTACAGCAACAATTATTTCAAAGAAAGGAGGAGTCAAAGGAGTGCATGGACCGGCTGATTCAGCAAATGAAACTGGCATTGTTTTTTATTGCTTGCCTAATGGGGACGTTCTTCATCTGAGCATTCTGATTGGTCACAGCGGACACACCTTCGGCAGCGCGCAAAATCAAATAGGAATTAATCTATTGAGGTAAAGGAGTGCGCGGAAGGGTCAAAATGAGTTTATATGTGGTCACGTGTTGGTCCGCGACAAGCATGTTATTTGCCTGTCACTATAAATGACAAAACATGTTCACGTCTGAAAGGCCCTTTAAACTGGGTTCCACTTACAATATACAGCGTCTGGAAACACGAAGCCCAAGACTTTATACCGGTCTGGCTGGTACCTTTAAGTGCGAGCGGGTTCCTTAAACTTTGCTTTAGCCTAGGTACACACCGGTCTTTAGAATCAGGAGACCACTTCAGCATATTCTCCACTCCCCTAACAGACGTTGTGACAGCTGTCAACAGTCTTATTAGTGACAAGAAGAGAGCAAATTTGTTTTGCATAGTCTTGGTTGAAAATGCAGTAACCAGCTTATTAACATACGAAGAATAGGTAATTTCTCACTGTGGCTGTCTAGGGAGTCACCTTCCCGTTTCCCGCATTTTTGTCAAGAAAATGGGGAGTAAACTTCAAGTTGAAAGTGGTCTTGGGCGGTATGACACGAATTTATTTTAACTACTAGTGCCTATTTTCCTGTTAATATATATTAGAAAAAAACAACAATGAAGTATGCAAGAGAGGGGGAGAGAGAGAGAGAGAGAGAGAGAGAGAGAGAGAGAGAGAGAGAGAGTGGGGGGGGGGGGAGAGATTCAGATTCAATATTATTATTTACGAGAAAAAAAATAATTGTAGCATTAAGTTGCTAATTTTACAATCAGTCCTTCTTTCGGTCACTCATACATTTAGTTTAATCATACATCTACATTCATGCATAAGCAAACATAGATTTAAAATTAAAGTAAAAAATAATATTGAAAAAAACACACTTCGTAACAAGGAAACTAACAATAATTAATATGAATCTTTTAACTGGAACCATTGAATTTAATATAAAAAGAGAGGTTTGAGGAATTAGGGGATTTAGGAGAGAGAGAGAAAGAGAGAGAGACAGAGAGAGAGAGAGAGAAAGAGAGAGACAGAGAGAGAGAGAGAGAGAGAGAGAGAGAGAAAGAGAGAGACAGAGAGAGAGAGACAGAGAGAGAGACAGAGAGAGAGAGAGAGAGAGAGAGAAAGAGAGAGACAGAGAGAGACAGAGAGAGAGAGACAGAGAGAGAGACAGAGAGAGAGAGAGAGAGAAAGAGAGAGACAGAGAGAGAGAGAGAGAGAGAGAGAAAGAGAGAGGGAGGGACTAACAACTGTCATCAGAGGAATTTCATCATGGTTAGGTTATGAAAACAAAACACAATCCCAATTTTAAATGTTAAACAATGCCAAACAGTGATGGGTCAACAACGCGTGAAAGCGAGACTGCACTCGTGATGAAATTGAACTAACGTTACTCAAGGTCGCATGTTTTAAACAAAATACAAAGCAAACAATTTTTTTTAATTTAAAAATGTAAAAAACCAACAACAAATATGCTATGCCAATAATTGAATTCCTTATTGTGTTTGTTTGAGAGAGAGAGAGAGAAGGAGAGAAAGAGTGAGAGAGAGAAGGGGAGAGAGAGAGAAGGGGAGAGAGAGAGAGAAGGAGAGAGAGAGAGAGGAGTGGATTGGGGAGTGGAGTGGGGTGGTGAGTGAGTTAGGGGGAGGAGGAGATAAGGAAACAGGAGAAGGGCACAGACGTTTAAAAAAAAAATTAACACTGATACAATAATCTGGTGCGTTTAAAACTTGTATATCTCCTTCTACCATTTTACTTGTTTTTTTCAATAATGTCGACTATAATAGTGGCTTTTTCAAGAATAAAGCTAATAAATAAATATGTAAATTTAAAAAAAAAACTTTTTTAAAAACCTACAATAGTTGTGCCTCTACTCTCTTATATTCATCATCAGGGAATGAGAGAGGAGAGAGTAGGAGAGATTTAAAATAAAATTATTTTAACCGAATGAATATTTAAAACGTGGAGAAAAAAAAACAGATTATGTTACGACGAAATGGCGGCATTTTGAAAGCTCCCAAAACGAAACATTTTATATAAATAAACGGACATGGAAAACTGTTTTCAGTAATTTTAGACTTGCTCATGCTGACAATTAGAGGCCGTTTGTGTGATTTTCAGTAATCTCCTTGTCCAATTTCCTTCAGGGAGAGTTTGACATTTTTCTAATCTCCATATTGTTCGGGAATCGAAAAAACACACCCTTGATCCCCACCTCTTCTTTCTGTCTCTCTCTCTAGCGAGCGTTGTGGCCAAGTGGGCTAAGGCGGGACTAACTTGCCTTGTCCACAAGCCAGAAACCAATGGCGCCTGACAGGTGTGGGTTCGATCCAGCATCTGGGCATTATGTTTCTCCGAATATTATTTACTTTCGACTCAGGCAACGCATCGGGGGTTTTCTCCGGGTACTCCGGTTTGCTCCCCCAGCAAAATTTCAAAAATCACAAAATAATGTTAGGTATGTTGGGTTTTGGCGCGCCACAGGTTGCGACTACACCTTCCCCAGGGGAGGTGACCCAGAGTTTCCCGATAGAAAGGGATAATAAACTGCAACAAAAAAAACCACAAACAAACAAACAAACAAACTCTACCCCTAACCTGGCTTTCAACCTGTGTCGACTCAAACAGTGCAATTTGTTTAATCAACCTGAATTAAGTTAGTAGGCAACTATGTCCATGTTAGATAAAGTGTCCCATTAACAACATGAATGGTTTTTGTATAAAACCCACATTAGACGCGATGAACATAGAAATGTATCCTCAATTCTGCAACAAACAGCCTACTTTCAATCCCGAGCGACTGTGCTGCAGTTAGTACTATTTCACCTTAATTAAAAATCTGCATTTCATAAGTATATGGGCAGTTTGTTTAATGCCCAGATTAGTCAAGAATCTGGCTTACCTAGTACATTAAGATTCGACAGTCTCACAGCAAACTGAAGGCCTTATATTGTTGGCCTGAGCAACTAACCTGAAACCTGAAAGGTTAACACTCTCCAAGTTAGGTAGATCCTGCTAGTATTAGGTCTAACTCTTAGTAGACTTACCTGGGCAGTTTTGTCCTAAAGACGATTTCTTGAGACTGGAACCTATAAACAAGGCATGGCATTCTTCTTTCTCCTCATATGTTACTCCCTATTCTCCTCACCTGTGCCACCTCAAGGTGTGTATAGTACTTTTGTCCCGATCAACAAAATAAAGAACTTATGTGTGTCTTTATGTAAAAGTATTCGCTTTGGTGTGTGTGTGTGTGTGTGTGTGTGAGAGAGAGAGAGAGATAGAGAGAGAGAGAGATTTGCTTCCCTCCGTCGCCTTCACACACACACACACACACACACCTACACACCCCCACACACATCGAAGTGTGTACTGTAAGTTGTCCTGTTGGGGTCAGCTCGTTACTCCCCCGTATCACTACTCCCCCGGCTCGTTACTCCCCCAGCTCGTTATTTTGAACAAAGTTCGACCTATTTCGTCGCCTATAGGAGACGAACTAGGTAAACTTTTTAGAAAAGGGTTCGGGTAAGGGTTCGTTGCAGAGCTATCCCTAACCCTTGCCCTAACCCTTTTCTCTACAAAAATCACTTTCCGATTCCTACATTCTTAAAATAACGAGCTGGGGGAGTAACGAGCCGGGGGAGTAGTGATACGGGGGAGTAACGAGATGTTCCCGTCCCGTTCAACTGACTGAACAATGAACTAAATGGTACTATTACGTGAAATTTATTTTGCGTTAAATTTCCTCCTTCTCACCACACACACATTCACACAGTGGCGTCTCAAATTGTGTACCTTTGTTCGGATCAATTAACCAAGGAGAGGACCTATTTGTATCTTTACATCAAATTTATTTGGTTTGTGCGCATGCGCGCGCGTGTTTTTGTGTGTGTGGTTTGTTTTTTTGTGTGATGAGAATATCATTATGTGTGGTTAAGTTAGGATGCCGCAATTCGCTTAGTTAAGTACATTCAGGCAATTCTATTCGATTTAAAAGTGCATAGATTCAGATGTCGCAATTTGCTTTAAGTAATATGAGTTAAAATGGTTCGACATAGCCATGGTCAAGGCACATACTTCTGCTTTGAGATGTTAAATTAAGTTACATACATAACTGTTACATAAGGTCCAGAGTACTTACGAACTGAGTCAAAGTAAGATCAAAGCTTACGTAGTAGAAAAAAACCAGGTGAGCTAAAATTGCTCGTCCAGTCGGTCCACCATAGAATTACGACGGTGGGTAACTGAGCAAACTGAACAAGTACTTCGTAATACGAGTTAAATAAGGGATCAGGATGGTTGAAGTTCAAGTCTTATATAACGTAAATAATTAGATACGTTGAATGAATGAACATTGAGGTTTAACGTCTACAGTACACCCACCATTGGCGATATGGCAGATATAACCATCCCAGGGAAAGAGGGGTAGGGACCTGAATCAACACTGAACCACCAATGCAATCATACTGCTAAAATGGATAGTAAAAATGGCCACAATTTATGTCGCCCACCACGGGATTCGAACCTGGGTCATCGGTGTGCCAGGCGAACGCTCTACCAATTGAGCTACGCGGTGGGCATAGATACGTTCCAGTACATCGTTTAGTAAGAGGAGGTCAAATACTGCCCACACGAAGCACTTCAGCATTACTTAAGGAACCTTGAGCGGTACTCAACGTAACTTCAAGCTAATGGCGACTTAAGCTAACCCTTTAACATAATGTAATAGATCCGACAGTCACCAAACAGTATTAAGATTGAAGGAGTCATACACGAAATTTGGTTTAAGATGTTCTGGCGAAGTACCCATGGATTTTTGTACCTCACAATATTGCAAAGTAATGAGATACTATTTCTTAAAGATGTGAAGAGCTCTTTATAATAATTGTATGTTATTTTATTAACATGCCTTTAAAATACTGAATTCAGGTTACATCAATACAAAGATTAATGTGTACGTTATTATATTAAAACGTGTAATATAAACAAGAAAAGAATGGTACTAGCCTATGTCAATTTTAATGAATCAACTGAACATATGTTATTGAATGTGTACTGAATTATATAAGCTTATACTCTTTCTCTCTCTTGCCCCTTCTCCCCCACCCCAACTTCACACCCCCTCTCCCATAACCCTAAAGATACACAGGCAACCGTCCCCTATTCCTTCGGATGAGAGTATAACCCGAGGACTAGTCTGTGCACGCACGCATTATTTTTATTATTTATTTAATCGTTCTTACATAGCGCTTTCAAAGATCCTGACTCTCATGCCCTAGACGGGTGAGTGTCAGAAACACAAGCACCAGGTCCCTTCTCCCCATCCCCGGTCGCCCGAGATGGTGCTCAGTTGTCTGGAACGTTAGACGAAGCGCCTAAAGGCTGCAAGTGGGCGCCTCGGGCGGCTTGAGTTAGATCCTGTATCGGCCAGCGCCTTGAGCAGCTCTTGAGCTGGACAAACTCTATATAAGAATACGAAAATAAATTTTTTTTAAAAGAAAAAAGAATTATTTCATCTTCATACATTAATAATTTTTTTTAAAATGTAGTTCAACTATGAAGAGCATTAGGCTACATTGGAAAATGAAATTTCAGCAAAACGACAAACCTTTCCGCTTCACGATGGGCATTCATTCAGTGACGTGATCAGAGTCACAACCAATCAGTCGGTTTTCCTCCCCTATAGACCCAATAAAAGTCAAAAGGTAATTTCAAACTTGCAAAAAACACACTAGTGCCACCTGCTTACAAGAAACCTGCACAAAGAGTACATTATGATAACACACACAACACACACACACACACACACGCACACACACCCCATAAAAACATTAAAGTTGCTCACATTCACACATATTTATATAAAAATAAATCTGTAGACCACTCTTAACGGTGGGTTTCTGAAACACAATATCCTCGAAAATGATAGATTGGTTTATACTGTTATAACGATAGTTTCCAAAAAAAAAAAATATTGTATTGTTCTCTTGGTGGGTTTCTATATTCCTTTTCTGAAACATAATATCCTCGAAAATTATAGATTGGCTTATACTGTTATAATGATAGTTTCACAAATGTCAACCAATCTGTGAGACCACGGAAATCTTCGTCTCTGCAAATTATTTGCTGTACCAAAGAAGAAAATATGTCTGAGTTAGTTAATACAGCTCTCACAAACGAAGTCTAAGCAGTTAAACAAATGAATATACAGCACTTACACAAGAAAACTACGGCGCTAACAAACGAAGTGACAGCCTACGCACATCGTAAACTCCGTTGAAAAGAGCCGCGAGACTCACTGTTGCAAAAGAGTCGACCGCCTGCCCGTTTCTTTACAAACCGGCGTCAACCGAAGTTAGTTTCCCCTCGGGTTGGGTGACCAATGGACACATATTCATAGCACATTTTAAACACTTGAGATAGGATGTAGTCAACCTTTCACAATTGTATTAACGTTCGTCCTTGTTATAATTGGCCTTCACTGCCTTTACATGTATATTGATGCATGAAAGGGTTAACAAAAATATAGTTGGTCAATAAATTAACGAAAGCAACGAATCAGCCAGTAACTTTAAGTCATGCATTCATGCATACATCCATACAATCCTTGATTGGTTACCAGTGGGTCCTATGCGAAAAGAGTTAATATCCCCAGCTGTCACCCCTCCAGAAAATAAATATCACAACAATACTTACCAACTGTAGAATCCACCCGCAGCTCACGTCGTCCATGCGGTATGAAAATTGTAGGATCGCAAACACTGGTGTTACACCGGTAAGAGTGAACGTCACTGTAACTGAAGGCCCAAACAAAAATGGGCACATTCCGTACATTGGCAAGCAGTAACCTCTGGTGATCGAAGTAAGGTAGGGAGGGGATGGGGGAGGACGTGCTGATGGTGACAAAACCAAAGCTAGCGTTGAGTTTGTTTGTTTATTTTTTTCTGAGGTGGGAGAAGGGTTGGGGGGGGGGGGGGGCTGGAGACGGGCACGGGAGAGGTGTTTGTAAGAACTATGAAAACAAGTTAGGTAGACTACAAAACTGTATTTAGGACGACTGAATCTAATCCATGTGTAAGGGGGCTAGAGAATAAGAACAAGAGACTCTGGTGTTTGAGGCTAACAGCATTAACCTTTGTGTTATGAAATTGAAAAAATATTGTTGTTGTTGCTGTTGTTGTTGTTGTTGTTGTTGTTGTTTTATTCCATTTAAGTTACATGAGACTTGCACCTGAATGTGAAAAGCCTTGTAGATAATAATGAAAAGTATAAATAAAGTTGCAAGGTACCAGTTTTAGTATTCTGTTGATTGTATCAATGCCGTAGTGGAACGGTAGCAGGCCCAAAGCTTAAGGCCCGGCCACATTGACCTGTAGCATCCGGCCACATTGCGTTACGCTTATGAATTCCTTATGTATTTCCTTGCGTACTGGCTAACGTAAAATTTCACAAAGATAGCGCATGTTTGATTTCTACGTAAGCCGGTGTGACATCGTCAAAGGGCCTAGTACCGCCAGCGGACTGGGAGCGACTGGGAGCATTCTGATTGGTCGAAATTTAAAACAAAAATTACAAAATTCGACGCATGCGCACATTGCTATCGTAGTCCTTTAGTAAGGATTAGGGTTAGGGTTTAGGGTTAGGACGCCTAAGAACATCGTGAAAATGCCGGCCCGACTTGACCTTGCGCAATTGCGCAAAGGTGACCGGCTCAGCTACGACGCTCGGTCAAGCTGCGATGTTACCCTGGTGTAACATTGTCAAAGTTTCGGGATTCTTACTTTAGCCGGGCGCCTTTGCGCATGCGCCAGGTCAAGTCGGGCCGGTTTTTTCACGATGTTCTTAGGCGTCATAACCCTAACCCTAACTCTAAACCCTAACCCTAACTCTAACCCTAACCCTTACCTTAATCCTTACTAAGACTACGATAGCACTGTGCGCATGCGTCGAATTTTGTAATGCGTCCACCAATCAGAATGCTCCCAGTCACTCCCAACCCAAATAAGATACTAGGAACTTTGACGATGTCACACCGGGTTTACGAGGACCTATCAGTAGAAGCGAGAGTGACGTCATGAGTTTAGAGGTCAACGTAAACTCCTCCCTTGTATGCTTACACGCAATACTGGTTGTCTGCTACACACGACTTTGCGAGCTAAGGCAGTTGAATTCACTTTTTGCCAGTCGATCTTCGTTGGTTATTAAATTATCGTTCCCAAACACATTTACGTATAGAGGACAGCAGTCGATCTTAGTAAAGTTGGTTTATATTATAGTCAAAGTCGTGAAAGTACATTACATCGTCATGAAAAAGTGCCTTGTTGTAGTGAAATTACACCACTACACTCGTTTATACATTCGATCGGGCCGTGATAAACTTGGCGCCACTACCTCCGACCCATTGCATAAGCCGTAAAACGTAAGCCAAATGTGGCCACTAAACTCATAAGATGTGGCCACCCGTCAACATTCCGGTCAGTGAAAAATCTCATAACCCAATGCATAAGCCGTCAAAGGTAAACCAATGTGGCCACTACTGTAGCAAATTGCCGAAGTAGGCATTGCTCTGTGGGTGTATGTGTGTGTGTGGGTGTGAGGGTACCCCACAAAAGCGCACAAATGGGTAGCAGACCTTGTCTTTCTTAGTAACAAATGTGTGCATTTGCTTGGAACCTACTTTTTTCCACGACCCCACTTTTTTCTAAGTGCGCGGGAGTGCTCTTTTAGTGCATGGGAGTGCAGTTGTAGTGCATGAGAGTGTTTTAAGTACAGAGGAGTGCACTATCCGGGACGGAGAAAATACAGTCAATTTTCGGAGAAATTTTGAAGAAAATTCGACCTATTTCGTCGCCTATAGGAGACGAACTAGGTCAACTTTTTAGACGGAAAGAGCCAATTTTGCATTAGATTCTTACATTTTTAGAAGAAGTTTGCGTTCTTTCCGTCAAAAAATCACTTTCCGATTCCCACATTCTTAAATAAACCCAGTTGTGATGTATTGCAAGTATGTAGGTGTGTGTGTATGTGGGCCCATCAGCGCTGAGGACAGAGAAAGATGGAGTATGCTGGTTAAACGATCATCTGTGGTGCCCCTACGACCTCCGGGTCACGGGACAGGATAGGATAGGATAGGATAGGATAGGCATTGCTCTACGGGCAATTTCAGCGTTTAAAACGGGGACCCCCCCCCCCACCCCTCTCAGCTGATTCTGATATTCACTAACTCTGTGTGTGTGGATGTGTGTGGGTGTATGTGTGGGTGTGTTTGTGTGTGATTAATTAACAGTTTATGACATGTATTAGTTTTGCCGGCATGACCGAGACTGTCCTCTCTTCACTCTTTCATGGTTTTCCTTTAACATAAAGACTTAGTGCATTGCTAATCAGTGAACTTTCGCCACTGAGCCCTACCGAAACCAAACAACACCGGATGCTAATTATATGCAGTGCGTCACCACGCTGGTCTATCTGAAGATGAGACGGAGACAGACACTGAGACATTTTAATAGTCTATGAGCAGAAAATACAAATTCGCCATTCGGCCGCACAAACATATGAAGCGCCATTTGTAAATTAAATGGTTATTGTCATTATATCTATAGAACATACATTTTACCTGCATAAAAGATATGGTATAATTATAAAATGAATTATATACCTATAAAGTACATTCTATAGCAATACAACACTTTTTATAGCTATAAAGCAAAATTTTTATTGCTACAGACTACATTTTACGATATACAAGAGATCATACACGAATCGTCACGCCGTTTGTAAATATTAAACACAAAAAACTATTTTATTTATAAACAAAACATTTTATAAGTAACCAATTCATTTTATCTATAAACAAAACATTTTATAAGTAACCAATTCATTTTACCTATAAACAAGTCATTGTATCTATAAACAAGTCATTTTATAGCAAAAACGATCTATAAAACTTCCTTTTATCTGTAAACACTTCATTTTATAGCAACAACGAGCACTTATATCTATAGAATACATTGTATAACACGTACAATGAATTGTACCTGTAGAATGCATTCGCGACAATTATTTTCCAGTCGGCGCCTTACAATAATTTTATACTAATTTTCTCATTGTATAACTGCTTCTCTCCCTTCGATTATTTTTATTTTGTAACGTTCTAAGCGACCCAAAGTTGCTATGCGGTGCGCAAAGATGTCTGAGTTTTTTTTTTGTTTTTTTTTTGTTTTTTTTTAAATTAAAATTTACGTCCCCGGACTCATTAAGCGTATAGAGGACGATTGGTTAATAGGTACATTCAACCAATTCAACGAAAAAAGGCCCCCCTCCCCCCCCCCCTCCTCCTGCACGTATGCGCTGGGCTCTCGCCTTTTCATGTGGAAGTGACGTTGCATAAGCTAAATTTAGATAGCTAAGGCGCGTGTAGGGAATTCCCGCTAGGCCTATATCGACTTCCCGCGATGTCAACAATCTCCAAGGTAACAGTTACGATGGAAGCTGGTTTGCCTTCGTGCTTATCGATAGTTTTTCAAGACGACCAAAAAATAATTGGAACAGTCGAGACTGACAATGATGTCGCTGATGTTTTATCAGCATTTCACTAGTATGGTCCTCGCCAATTTATATAGTACACTAGTATGGTCCTTGTCATTTTTTGTAGTCTTTACCATGTTGAGTCGCTTAGAAGTTTACAAGTAGTCTACACGAGGATGGAGTTGCTTCCCTGGGATCAGCAATTCGAAAGTCAGTATAAAATTAATGTCATGCGCCGAATGTAAAATAATGCTCCGAATGCATTCTACAGGTAAAATGCATTGTATATATTATAACATTTATTTTATAGATATAAAAGCTCTTTGTTGTTATAAAATGAATTGTTTACCTATAAAATGAATTGTTTATGTATAAAATGTAGTGTTTAGAGATAAAATGAAGTGTTTAGAGATAAAATAGTTTTTCGGAATAATATTTACAAACGGCGTGATGATCGCGTATGATTTCTCTTGTATATTGTAAAATGTAGTCTGTAGTTATAAAAATGTTATTTTTAGCTATAAAAGTTTTTTTAATTGCTATTGAATGTATTTTAAAGACATAGAATTCATTTTATAAGTATACAATATCTTTTATACAGGTAAAATGTATGTTCTATAGATATAATGACAATAATGATTTAATTTACAAATGGCGCCTCATACAAACATGTAATAAATGTTATACATATAGATGTTCACAATAGACCAAAGATCTCTGATTAATGCTGTTCTGATACTGTAATACCCCCCCACCGCCGTAGCTCAAGTGGTAGAGCGTTGGCCTGGCACACCGATGACCCAGGTTCGAATCCCGTGGTGGGCGATATAAAATGTGGCCATTTTCACTGTCCATTTTAGCAGTATGATTGCTTTGGTGGGTCAGTGTTGATTCAGGTCCCAACCCCTCTTTCCCTGGGATGGTTATCCCCGTCTGCCATATCGCCAATGGTGGGTGTAGACGTTAAACCTCAATGTTCACTGTAATACAGACTGTTCTTTTGGGCTCACTTGGTCAGCTGAAGGTAAACCCGACCAGATATTAAGTGATTTGTTCTCATTTGGGTCACTCCGCGTTTGTTTAATCTGCTGGGGAGCTCGATCGTCAAAGCTGGGTCAAGTGCCCGGTACGGGTTAAGTGCATTATCACTACGTTTACTTTGGGTATGTGTATTACCCTTTACCTACACCATTAATAAACCAGGGGAAATAGAATTTACGGTCCTAAAATTGACCCGCTCAAATATCGCTAATACATTATGTCCGTTTAGAGTTCAATACATCAAGATGGTCCATGAACATACATCAGTTAGTCCGGGTTAGCTAAGTCTGTCTTATAGATCAAAAGAGTTCAGTTTGCATGTTTACTCAGCTATCAATTTTGTTATATGCATTATTCATTACTAAAAAGCTGTTATTCCATTGTGCACTTTCCTAAGATGTCTAATTTCTGCTATGACATTTTGTCGCTCTGCTACGCTCTAGGATTTCAGTAATATTGTTGAAAAGGTTTTCGTTTCCGACTATTGGATAATGATGTAGAACAATGAATTCAGTGTTCCCAAATGAATTTTTCCCGATACTGCCATCTTTGACGGAAACTTTCACTGGGAACACTGAGGAACATTTTTTTCTTCAAAAATCTAAGACTAAAATTATAGGCTACTGCCTTCGCTGCTCAAGATAATATATATATATATATAAGCTTACATATGATTGTAAATCTTGAATGCTGGCAGTCCTCTGTTTTCTTTCCGTTTTCAAAAGAAGTAACAGAGTTTAAAATCTAAAAACCTGCATTTTTTAACAATAATTTTACCTATACAAAGTAATTATCAGGAGTCTCACCTTAAAAGAAATGTGGCTTTTCAGGGATTAATGCAGATTTGAGCAGGCTCTTATAATCAGTGTGCGATCCTGACCTCTTCTACTCCAATATATTATACACAAATAAATAAATAAATAAATAAATAAACTAACAGATTAATAAGTAAATATATGATGATGACGATAATAATAATAATAATAATAATAATAATAATAATAATAATAATAATAATAATAATAATAATAATAATATACGCGCTTTTCCACAAATCATTAATCAGGCTCAAAGAGAGGCGATCTGTACTAACATCTACAGCAACAACATACACATATACGTATTTATTCAGTATTACTACTAGGGTTGTTTCGGCAGGTCTTTTATGCGGATCAGGGGTGTCTTCTTTCAGCGAAGGTATGCTCTTGATTTTGTAATCCTGATTCGGCTCTTTGCAGTCCACTGGACCCTGTAAGCAATTAATAACTAACTAACTATTTCTAAATGTAAGCAAACAATTTCTACTGTAGACGCACGCCTAAGGCTTATCCATTAACGCGAATAAAACTAGAAGAGGGGAAGACATGGATTCTTTGTGTATGGGAAACAAGGCTGTATTTCATTCCATTCTGTGCTGTGTGATCTGTCTAGCGCCTACGGCCCTGTGCGGGTCACATTTTATATCGATGATCGCATTGTGGGTCACAGTTTAATATATTGAGGGGTCACATTGCGGGTCACCGCCGTGTATATTGAGGAACAGAGTTTGTATTGCAATCTTGTCGCGTTTTTCTTTTCTTTCTGATGTTGAAGAGCAGTGAAGGTATTATCTTTGGCACTTCGCTAACACGATATTGCTTTTCTCTTTATTGAATCTTCCATTTGTTTTCTTTGCTGTATTGCTACAAGTGTACTTTGAGAAATGCGTACAGTGATGCCTCCTTCACCTTTACGGTGATTGAGAAACATTTTCTTAGTATATTCCGACAATTCCCTCCCCCCACCCACCACCATCCCATCACTTTCCATTCTCACATCCTCACCCCCACACTCCTCCCCCGGTTTTTCGACAGATTTTTGCTTTTATTTCTGATTTTCCGGCAGTTTTCCCCGTCCTGATTTTTCGGCAGTTTTGCATTTTCCTGATTTCCGATTCCACATTTCCAATTTTCCAACAGTCCTCAGCTTCCTCCGATTTTCTGCCACTCTCTCTCTCGTTCTTTCTTCTCCTTGTTCTTATTATCTCTATCTTCTTATTATTATATCAGAAGAGAGAGAGAGAGAAAGAGAGAGAGAGAGAGAGAGAGAGAGAGAGAGAGAGAGAGAGAGAGAGAGAGAGAGAGAGAGAGAGAGACGTTTGACGTTTGGACATCGTACGTGTATTCACCAACAAAACATACAAACAATAAAACAAACATAAATTCTTCGAGCCACCAGCCCCTAAAAAAATATGGTTGGTACATATGACTTACATTATGTATGTTACATGTTGAAGGGTAAAGCCTATATGAGAGAGAAACTTGAAACTTGAAACTTTGAAACTTTTTTATTAGGGATAAGGATTTTAGACTAATAAGAAGTCTAATCTTCCAATCTGTCCCTTAACAAACTAACATAGTAAATAACCTTTAACATTAACTTGGAAATCATAGAAATCACACACACATGCACTCACACACATGCACACACAATCACACCAACATCTTCATCATTAGCTTTAAACAAGGTTAGGCAACCACCCCCCCCCCCCTCCTTTTCCTATCCCTTACCCTCATAATAATAATAATACAAATAACAATAATCATAACAACAATGATAATAACAATAATAATAACAATAATAATAATAATAATAATAATTATTATTATTATTAATATTATTCTCATCATCATCATTACTATTACTATCATACTACAATGTCATGAAAAACTGTGTTATCATATAAAAAATATCAGTTTTATAATAAATTTTGCAGATGTTTGCATAGGTTATTTTTGAAAGAAAATATTGTGGTGCAATGTTTACACTCCAGAGGAAGAGAGTTCCATACAGCAGCTCCATTAAATGATAGGCTATTTTTGTATAAATCAATGCGAGGGAGGGGTAGTTTATAATTATAAAGTCTATGCCCAACAATTGGCTTAGTAAAAAATATATCAAGATATGCAGGTGTTTTTCCATGTGTGATTTTGAACATACGGATAGCTGTATTAAATACAAACTGTTTTTGAAGTGGGAGTATTCGGAGTTCTATGTATTTCTCAGTAGTTGGAATATCTGTATTTATATTATAAGACTTATAAAGTATCTTGATTGCTCTTTTATGAAGACTGTTTAGCGGTTTAATTTGCGCGTCACTTGCATTACACCAAACAGTTGATGCATAATTAAAATGAGACATACAGTGGGCATAGAAAAAAGATTTCAATGCACCAACCGTAACAAAATGTCTAAGTTTATTTAGAAGGAAAAGGTTTTTAGATTTTTTTTACAGATATGGTTAATGTGTGACCGCCAGCTAAAATCATCATCAATGATTACGCCTAGCACTTTATGTTCACGAACTTGATCAATACTGTACGACCCTAAGTTTAGATGAAGGCAAAAAGATCCATTTTGACGTTTTTGTCTTGTAGTGAGAAGCATACTTTTGCTTTTATTAGGATTTAATTTCATTCTATTGTTGTCACACCAGTTATCAATTTCATTTATGCTTATTTGAAGACTTTGTTCTACCTGTTGTAGATTTTTATTATGAGTATGAAGGGATGAATCATCAGCGAATAGGTCAAGGTTAACATTTTGTGTGAGAAAAAGGGGCATATCATTGATAAATATACAAAATAAAATAGGACCAAGAATCGATCCTTGCGGAACTCCACAAGTGACATCTCCAGGAGACGAAAAGGAACCATTAGTATATACTGACTGGTGCCTGTTTGATAAATATGATTTAAAAAATAATACAGATGCAGAGTTTTGAAAACAGTAGGTTAGCTTATTAATTAGGATATCATGGTTAACTAAATCAAATGCCTTTTTAAGGTCAAGAAAAACTGCCCCTACAATGTCTCGCTTGTTTATAGCATTAAGCCAAACATCACAAAGATGGGAGAGCGCTGTTTGACAAGAGTGGTTAGGTCTGAAACCAGACTGAAAAGGATGAAAAAGAGCATTATTTTCTAAATATTTCATAAGGTTAATATGAATATATCTTTCTAAAGGTTTAGATAGAACAGGCAGAATGGAAATTGGTCGAAAGTTGTCAAGAACTGAAGTATCACTTGTTTTAGGTAAAGGTATTACTTTAGCTTCTTTAAATATTGAGGGAAACTGATTTTGTTCAATGCATAGATTATAGATGTAGGTTAAAGGTTTAATGATATATGGAAGAGACAATTTTATAATAAACGCATTTAAATTATAGATGTCCAGAGAATTTTTATTTTTCATTTGTAATATTAGAGAAGTTACTTCATATTCATTTAACCGAGGTATAATAAATGAGGCAGATTCATGAAGTTTGCTTCTGCAAAACTGGTTGATCCTATCATATATTATTGTATCTGTGTTTGTGTTTGCGTTATTAGATGTAATAATAGAGTCAGTCAATGAAAGGAAATATTTATTAAATTCATCATTAGTGAACAGATATTGATTTGTTTTCCTTGTTCGAGATTTTTTGCAAAATTCGTTCATTGCTTGCCAAATACAAGTTATATTAGTGTTTTCAGTTGATAATAAAGTTTGGAAATATTTTTTCTTCGCATTTCTTACAAGAGTAAGGACTTTATTACGTTGCTTTTTATACAAATCAAACTGTTTTTGTTTTTTAAGTCTGTCACGCAAGGACATGGCAGCCTTAATTTCAGTATTCATCCAGGTGGGTACTGACGCATGTTTTACCCTCTTCCTCCTGAGTGGAGCATGTGCATTGACGACAGAAAGCAATAGTTTCAAAAATATTTCGGCTGCTTCATTAGGGTTATTACATGCTCTTAAATTGATAAGAGAGATGATTGAGAGAGAGAGAGAGAGAGAGAGAGAGAGAGAGAGAGAGGGAGGAAGAGAGAGAGAGAGAGAGAGAGAGAGAGAGAGAGAGAGAGAGAGAGAGAGAGAGAGAGAGAGAGAGAGAGAGAGAGAGAGAGAGAAAGAAAGAAAGACGCGTTCTCATCGAACCTCGCTTACCCAGATACAGGCGCCTGTGTTTGCGACGTTCTTCTCTAGTTCGTTCGAAATTGCATTTGGCAATGCTCCCCGCAGTACATATCAAATATTATTATTGTGATGTCTTCGGCAATTTCTGGGGATATATTTTCTGAGATTTGTCGCCCTCCCAAACACTCTCACTTTAAAAAAAATCCAATAACGTCTACAATCCAAACAGAGAATAGCTAAAGCCTAGAGCGACCTCAATGAAGGCAATGCATGCGTTTGAAACAGTATTATAACAGCATAAACAAAAAGACAGGTACTCTCGCGCTGCAATATTTTAGATAACATTACATTACATAATTGTTGCTTTAGGTCCAGCGGACTCTTCCGAGCCAAATCAGGACCGGACAACCCCCAATCCGCATAAAAGATCTGCTGAAACAACCCTAGTGGGAAAACTGAATGCCCTCCACCAGCCAGTCACTTTACAATAAAGACATCCCACGCAGGGGACGGCTGAGGCTTCACCCCAACTTATCGAACCCCCGTTTACAAAAACAAAATAGAATACAAACATCATTATAAATTATCAACAAAACACATACATATAAAATGCCTACATTGCTAAATAATAACATCATAGGAAGCCCTAGTGACCACCTGTCAGAAAGCGTCCAATATTCCCAACCTGATCCAACAGACCTCATACACAAACAAGGAGTCTTGTCCCGGAAGAGTTTTCAATAAAAAAAGGTAGGAGTCTGGTCTAGCGAAGAAGACGATAGTATAGCAGATTGATAGAACAGAGCAGGAATGAGAAAGAGCAAATGAGAAAGACAGCGACAGTGGGGATTTAAAGCACTAAATTTCCAGAAAGTGGGGATACTATTTATACTGAAACCCCCGGCACCTCAACGGGGGAAATATTTTAGATAGCCTACATGTGTGCATGTGTGTGTGTGTGTGTGTGTGTGTGTGTGTGTGTGTGTGTGTATGTGTGTGTGTGTGTTTTATTCCCTATCATTATTTTTTTGTGTTGGTGTTTTCCCAGTCTCCGTTCAGTATTAGGTCTACAATATTGCAGGGCTGCGGTTTGGATCTGGTTGTGTATATTGAGATTTCAATGCGAAGTTAAAGGGTCTCTTAACCCTATATCAAAATGCAGAGGATGTGGGGCGTAGAGGGGGGTGAGGGGGGGGGGAAGAAGTGGGAGGGTTTGGGTCTATTTCATGCAAAGTGATGACGATTTGCTTATATATTCATACATTTGTCTGTCTCATATTTGTGAAAAATTTGAATCTAAACGTTGTGTCTGAACATTCCAAAGATCGTCTGCTTATAAGCCAATAAAGTGGCTTACCTCCCTTAAAATACCCTGTACAGGAGCACTTAGTGCAAACATACCCAAATGCACCAGTTAATCAGTCAAATCGAAAGCATACAAATTAGGCGATCGGATTGAAAAAAGGGTGTGACACATCTGTGCGAAAGTCAAATACACATTTTGACGGCTGACTCCATTTTAGTTAGTAATAGATTCTAACTAGCCAAACAATCTCTCAAGTACTTGTACACACCCTCAAGTTGCCTATATTCGTACACATTGATAGTAGAATTGAGTTATCAAATATCCTTCTCTGCTTTTAACTGTGATCAATCGCTTTTTAATGTGGTTTGTGACAGTTTGTGTGTTTACCTTTCATGTAGTCCCCTTTGCGAAAAAGACCATTTGCTTCGCTGTCAATTTACTTGTGACTCCTTTTTGTTTAGATGTTTTCCGTCCAAAGTCGAGATTGGGAGCTTCTCTCTCGCTGCACACAGCATTGCCAAACTGAAATTGTTTTAAAATTAAATACAGTTTTTATATTCGTCGATGTAGAAATATTATAACTTTCTTAATGTGGGGTAGTTTTGTCATAACGGTCAGGTGGAGCCAACAATCTACGGGGCTACTTTCTTTCTAAAATGTCAATTTGTAACTCATTTTATAGGCTCCTCCTCTCTTCTCCCTCCTCCCGCCCGCCTTCCACCTATCTTCAATCCTCCCATCCTTACATATTTTGTCAGTCAGTCAGTCACGTCAGTAGTTAGTTATTCATAGCTTACAGGGTCCAGCGGAATGCAAAGAGCCGAATCAGGACCGCAAAATCAATACCACAACTTCGCTAAAAGAGGACTCGCCCCTGATCCGCATAAAAGATCTGCCGAAACAACCCTAGTGGTAACACTGAAGGCAATCCACCAGCCAGTCACTTTACAATAAAGACATCCCACGCAGGGGACGCTGAGGCTATACTCCAATTTATCGAACCCCAGTTTACAAAAACAAAATAGAATACAAACATCATTATAAAATATCAATAAAACACATACATATAAAATGCCAACATTGCCAAATAATAAAATCCCCAGTGACAACCTGGCAGAAAGCGTCCAATATTCCCAAGCTGATCCAACAGACCTCACATACAAATGAGGAGTTTTGTCCCAGAATAGTTTTCAAGAAAACAGGTAGGTGACTGTTCTACTTCTAGCGAAGAAGAAGATAGTATAGTAGATCGATAGAACAGAGTATGAATGAGAAAGAACAAAGGAGAAAGACAGCGACAGTGGGAATTTAAAGCACAACATTTCCAGAAAGCGCGGATAATATTTATACTGAAACCCTCGGCACCCCCACGAGGGAAGGGTGGGTGGGGAGGGGGAAAGGTCACGTCAGTAGCCTGGGACAACTGTGTCAGGGAGGCAACAGTCAGTCCCACAAAGTTCTGAGCTCCTGTATTCACCACTGGTAGAGGTGTTGGGCATATCTCCTGCCGACCTGCATTTACCACTGCGGCGGTCAGCCGACCAACATCTTCCAAGGGTTCCAGGGGTTGCCGTTGCTTTGGCGATTGGGGACTCGCTGTTTGCTTGGGCGACCTGGGAGTTTCGGCTGCTTCGGCGGATTGGGGAGATCCCGAAACAACACTTCACATCACCTTTTAAGCTCAATTTTCTTACCTGTGGGCTCCATGGACTGGGCATCGGCGGCAGATCGGCAAAGGGTACCGTGCAGTTTGGTTGCCGGTTGCTGCACCCTATGGCTGCTTGTTATCTTTCTCTACTGCCGCTGTCGTTCGCCTTCACTACGCGACATCTTCGTCTCTTTTCTGGTTTATCGCCACATCTCCTCACAAGTCTTCGACGAGAGACCCACCTACCCTACTTTTGCGCGTCTGCATTTACAAGTCCTTGCCGCCTCGTGAGCACATGATCTCCTGATGGTTTACACCATGACACCTCTTCATCCACCCTGACATCTTAAACATAATAACTTCGTATCTCCGTCTCCTATACGTTAACCTATCCAGGGACGTTAACTCTATGAAACGAACAAAACACACCTTGATTTACTTCTTTTACAAGATTAGAAGGTAAAGCCAGAATAACGAGGCGCGCGTCATAAGAGAATATACCATGCTCGAAAATATGAAGGGCAACAACTTTGGCCGGCTTGCCCGGATGTTGCGCCCACAGTTGTCCCACGTTGGGCGGACTTTGCAAACGAACACAGTTTCTCCCCTATAAGTTCTGCTCTGCCCTCCATCAAACCTTCCGGATCAACCGACCGGTTGATTTCAGTTGCAAACTTGGCTAGCTCCGCTAGTTCGGTCTTGCACTCCCCTGCAACCACCCACCCCAAACCCCCTTTCTCGAAGAAAAAGCTTGCAGTTCGAGGTAGCTTTCATAATGTTAAGAGACTAGATGTACGCACGGATAACTCTAGGTAACTAAAAACACAACCAAAAGACAAGTTACCTCCCATTTGCTAAGGCCTACGTAAGAAATATAAAAGGAAGAAAGGAATTAAGTGGAGGTGTTAATTTAAGAAAAATAAAGGAAGAAAGAAAGACAGGAAAGGTAGAAGGAAAATCGAAATGTTCGCGTGCTACATTTCTTGATTTCAAATTGCAATGTATCAGGGTTATGTGTTTAGTAGCCAAGGCTGCATACTTTCGCCAACAGCTGCTAATAATGTAAACCAAATCCGAATCTAAATTTAGCAACACCGGAAAACGTTATCAGCACGTTTCTTTTCCGGTGCGTGCTTTTATGAATTATTCATGAAGGTCGATACAAAGTTCGGATCGGCTCAATGAAAGAGACGAAATAAAACAGGAAAAAAAGGTCATTACTGTGGTTTCCCGGCAACGCAGAGTGTGCCTGTCTCTACGTCCTTTTAGCTCCGGTGTAGGCACAATGTGGATCCCAGTAATAATTTATCCCCATTGCAACCGTGTACAAGAACTCTTGTTATCGTCATCGTCATCATCATCATCATCATCATCATCATCATCATCATCATCATCATCATCATCATCAATCATCATCATCATCATCGTCATCGTCGTCATGAAATGAAGAAAAGAATGCAAAACGACGGTGATTGAAGCAATTTATTCACAACAATTATATCCATGATAACGCTAGCTATAAATTTGAATTTTAGTTTATGAAAACGAAACAACAGTTTTGTTCGGAATGAGTCACTTTAAAAGAATCATACTAAAATAAATTTGATGACGATAGGGAAATTATACACCTTGAACATAGAAAAGTAAAAGCGTCGCTTTGACAATGATGTCCTGATATCACAGTCAGGAGTGATGACGTCGTCCTGACCTCACTTCTATGATGACATCATCCTGACGTCAAAATGTAAGTATAGAAGACGAATGACGTCGTCCTGACCTCACAAACGCAAAAACAAGACGAGCAGAGCCGCAAGGAAGCCCATCAGTAGTTGTTGGCAAGGTTGATTTCGAGCAGCAGAACCTGAAAGTATACACATAGATATGTAGAGAGAGAGGATAAGTAACTTGCCGCGCGGCGTAATGCTACGTGACTTGATAAGTGGCGTTTCTGGCTCTGCAGCCGAAATATTGCATCGCGAACTTCCGGTACCATAATTTTCGCTTTTGAGAAACATGGATGGACTATTCATCGACCAAATTTTGCAGGTAAAAAAATATGTTTTCTTTATTAGTTACCGAAGTGTTCTTAGTCACTGGGGAAAAAAGACAAACAGACAAGGTTTTCCTTTGAGAAAATGGCATGCTTGTAGTGATAACCCATAGGAGCCAGAATGATCGACGCCTTGATCGTGGGCCCTCAACATCAAGAAGAAGAAGAAGAAGATATTTGACCTAGTACATGCCTTGCAGAAAATGTAAACAAAGCATGCGCTTTAGTTGCCATCTTTTTAACCCAGTTATCAACCTCTGTAAAACTTTTTGTTCGTAAATATATGTGTCGAGGATGTTTGAAATATATAGTTATACAGTTGTATCGATAAAATTAGTTTCTTTTACTTAAATTTATTGGGTATATGGTGCTTTATATCACTTTCAATTGGCAGGATGTTGAATGCGAAGATGGAGACCAGCCGGCTTTCAGTCAAAGTAGGCCTAACAACGACCAGTGCAAAGCATCACAGACCCCAAATACTGAGGTCAGTAATGCAAGATACTTATCAAGGATTTGCATAAATGTTACGTTTGTAATTTTGTTTTCTTTTTTTTTTAAATTTCATTTCCTTTTTTTTTATGTTCAGTTTACTTATCAAAAAGAAAAGTAATACATTTGCAACAATACAAACTAAATTTGTACTGCTGTCAATGCTCTCCATGCTGTTTATTGTTAATAAACAACTGCTTACAAACTTTTTTTTTAACGTTCAGGTTGATATTGCTGCTGTAACCCATGCCTGTGAAAAGATTGCTGCTGATGATTGCATGTTGGAAGAAGTGCGCGATGCTTGCCGGAGTGCTAACAGTGAGTATTAGTAGGCCTACCATCAGTTAATTGTGTGTGCATACTTAAAACAAAAAGATATGCAAAGTTTAAATCCGTAACAAGGACAACAATGGAGCATAAAGGGTAAGAAAAGTAATATAATAAAATTTTCTACCTTTGATGCCTGGGGCACATTTTTTTCTGTATTTAAGCAGTATCTTCGTTTCTAAAAAAAAATAAGTGCTTTAATTTTTTTAATCACTCAGCATTTAAGTTCTTTAATATCAATCTACAATCCCTTTTAGGTATGTTATATTGTTGTATAATTCATGTTTGTATGTATTTTTGTTTTTTATAAATGGACCTGCCTTAGCTGTTGTGTTAGCATTTTCTACATGGGGTTGCCTTGATTTGTGATTCTTTTCGCTGATCTGACATGTATGCGGGGAGTTGTTTGCGATACCACCACTGATTAAATAAAACTCTTTTTTTTTCCATATATACACAGTGATACTGTATATGGGATTCTGCTTTCTCTGTTTAGAACAAGAGCTTGTAAGCAGACTTCACTTCCTGAACAGCTGCCTGGAGGTTCCAAAATCTTGCTTCACAAATAGCAACAGGGAAAAGTCATGGGCCAAATTCCACAATGCAATGAACATCAAAGACAACACAATGCCATTGAATGAATTTATCCCCTCACATGCAATGCCATGGCTATGTTTTGCTGTATTTGAGTATTTACTGTCGACAATGTTCAAACTACCAGAGAAAGGAAATTCAGATACCAACATGATGTTAACAGCAGATGAGGAAAATATCACTTCCTATATTGGTGGTGCAGTGCTGAAAAAACTGATACAGAGAGCACACAGACTTAAAAATCTTGGTGAGAAACAACAAATTTTAGACTGTGTGCAGTCACTGACAGTAGACAGTGCACCTTCAGGAAGTCTAACATCTTTGTTAGACAGAGGAGGGCTTGTAAAACTGCATCCAAAGGCTGATTTTTTGTTTTTGAGTCTTGAAAAAACATTTAGGGCAAAGTTTCATGGATTTTGTTCGCAGACACTGTCATTTGATGAATACTTCCAAGATAGCATGTCTTTGGATGCAGTTTCCAAGCTGAATGATCATCTTCACACACATGATCAGGACATCAAAGAAGAAATGTTCAGGGATCTCATTTTTATTTTTTTCAAAATCAGAGCACATCATAAATGCAGGTCATACATGGACAGTTTCCACCGACAAACACACAAAGAAAAAAGAAAAAAAGGCCTTAGAAAGCGTCTGAAAAAAGACAACAAAGCCACACAGCATTAAAATCTCTCTCTACATATCTATGGTATACACAAGTGGATTCTTGTTAGGCTGAACCGGAAGAAGATTAGGACCTAACAGTACGTCTTGTTACACACGTTAAGCAACGTTTCGTTCCTCACCTCGCTCCTTACCCCGACAGATCCTTTTAACATTCACAGTGAGCGCTGCCCCGCTGAAAAAATATTAATCTCACGTCAACAATAAAACTTTTTCTAAAGTATAGTTATTTGTTAAATAAATAATGTCTGTAGCTCTTGTGCATATTAATAGCAACAGCCGTCAGCTAGAAGCCGGAAAGAGACAGAACCCTTAAAAACAACTGCTCGCTAGGTTTTTGTTTTGTTTTGTTTTAGGTCAATCAAATAGACCATACCCTAGCCCATACACCAAAGACGAACACTTCAGCTTCGTTGTTCTCTCACAAATAGGGTCAAACGTCACAGGGCTATGGCATTCGGTATACCGTTAAGCAAGGGAAATCACTCCTTGTTAGAACCGAAATGGAAAATTCATCACTGTATAATGTGGTAACAATGCCCACGGTATCATTGTATAATGTGGTAACAAAGCCCACTGTATCATTGTATAATGTGGTAACAATGCCCACGGTATCATTGTATAATGTGGTAACAATGAGAATTGTAGGGTAAACCCGTTTTGGCCAAAAGAAAACAAAGGCTTCGAATATAGGCCGCAGTCCTCTAAAATGACATTGTACTTGGCCCCAGGGTCAAGCGTTATGCCACAGCACATGAGCTGTTGCCTACTGTATAAGCAACTGTTGGACGCAGGCAGTTTCAGGTTACGTAGCGTTACGCAATTGCTGACAAGCCGTTGCAGGTGGGGCTGAGTAGAAACAATGAATATTGGAAGAAGAAACTGTGAATAAACATTGTCGTTACGGCATCTCCACACTTTCAAAAAAAAAAAAGCATTTCATATAACATTATGAGTGAATATGACACTATGCACACGCTCCTGCAATGACAAGCAAGTCGCACGCACATGAAGATTTTACATAGGCAGGCAACCGTGTCAGCCCCACGTTATGGGTCCTGGAACTCTCTCCGCGCGCGAACATGTCAAGGGAAGTAACTAGCGGCAAAAGGCCTAAGCAATGTGGAGCGCGGTTATAGTACATGGTCTGGTGGCCATATTTGGAAATCAAGTCTGTATTCTTAGGTGACATATTCTTTGGTGACGTTAAATTATAACGTTATGAGGACCCCTCTATGCTGGCGAAGACCCATGAACCCATCAACGGCTCCTATGACATTTTAAGCCGCTTACGGGGAGCAGCCAAGTCAATACTATGGATTAACAAACTCTTCTTTGATCATACTATTTAGTGTAATTGTTTTGGGTTGTTTTATTTAGACTTCAGACTCCCTTTAAGAGGGATGGAGGGGAGGGGTGTGGGAGGGTAAAGAAAAGAGTGACTACTTCTAAATAAAGAAAAGAACTCAGGGGGAAAAAAAATCATGGGACGCAACTTCCGTCCAAACACACACAAAGCATGTTATCGTTTAAGACAATATTGTGTTTTCTAGCTTCACTGGATGTATTATAGATAAGTAATTTATCGTAACACGGCAGCATTATTGCTCGTGGTGGTGGTGGAGGTGGTGGTGGTGATGTAGTGGTAATGACGACGAGTGAGAGTTATCTTTCTCTCTCTCTCTCTCTCTCTCTCTCTCTCTCTCTCTCTCTCTCTCTCTCTCTCTCTCTCTCTCTCTCTCTCTATATATATATATATATATATATATATATATATATATATATATATCGCTAATGTCCAAGCTACTTTAGCGTGCTCAATGCGGATACAATCACGTTTATCATATAGCACTTACCAAAGTCCAGTCGCCCATACTCGCGGTTCTGTAGTGCGGAATCGGTTGGGAAGAGCGTCGCAGTTTCCGTTGATGTTGCTGATTCAGATAGTTGTTCAGTCGGTGATGTAGCTGGTGTCGTCGGTGAAGTTGTCGTAATTATTGGTGGTGATGATGAAGTTGTTGGTGTTATCGTTGTTGTAGTGGTAATCGTTGGTGTTGTGGTGGTTGTTGATGTTGTGGTGGTTGTTGTTGGTGATGGTGTTGTCGTTGGTGGTGGTGTAGTTGTGGTTGTTAGTGTTAGGGATTTTGGTGTTGTGGTTGTTTGTGTTGTGGTTGTTGTTGGTGTTGTTGTTGTTGTAGTTGGTGGTGGTGTAGTTGTTGGTGGTGTAGTTGTTGTTGGTACTGGTGTGGTCGTTGTTGTTGTCGTTGTTGTTGTCGTTGCTGTTGTCGTTGCCGTTGTCGTAGTAGGGGTTGTTGTTGTCGTTACTGTTGGGGATGATGTAGTTGTTGCGGGAAGTGGCGTCGTCGTCGTCGTTGTTGTCGTTGATGTTGTTGTCATTGGTGTTGTTGGTGGTGGTGTTGTCGTCGTTGGTGTTGTTGTCGTTGGACGTGCGGTGGTAGTTGTTGCTACAATTGTAGTTGAGACTGGTGTCGGGCGTGGCGTCGTCGTTGTTGTCGTTGTTGTTGTCGTCGTTGGTGTTGTTGTTGTCGTTGGACGTGTTGTAGTTGTTGCTGCTGCTGCAATTGTAGTTGTGCTAGGCGTAATCGTCGTTATAGCTCTAAGCGCACCTGAAAACGAAGAAGGCAAGACATTCAAATGTACTTATAGACTGTCACACATTTGGCTGAAAATCTGAAGAAAAAAAAAGTAAAAGTATTAATTTCGTGGCCATGTTGTAACTCGGGTTTTTCCTACAGAAGCAAAATGAAAGCGAAGAATGATGAGTGACTGTCGGAACTATGTCAGCAATTATCAACATTGATTTTTGCCAGTTTTAAGATAAAGCGCGAACCTTGTGTAATGGACCTCAACGATCTTGACCTTTGACAAAGACTTCATTAAGTTCAGGCTGATGAACCACAAGGTTGAGTGGTGGGCAAAGCACTCGCATAGTAAAAATAATCAAACTCGGTTCAGCCATTCTTGAGGTAAGGCACAAACAAGAAAAAAAAAATCGGGGTGACGTATGGACGGAACGACGGACTGACTGACAAACAGTTTACCACAACATGATTGATTGTCCATATATGGAGCGCCATTTGCAAACTAAATCATTATTTTGATTATATTCATAGAACATACACTGTTACGTTGAAACGCGAACGAAAATATGTCGGAAGCGTGTACGATAGATCTAATCGTTTCGATTTGCAAAGTATTCAATAATGGAGTTTATTTACCTTTGATTTGAGTTTGCATTGTTGTTAGGAGAGGCTTTGTATAACGTTGATAATTTTCGTTGGTCGATATTGTCGGAGAATACTCTGGATTTCCTTGTTTACCATCGATCGAAGGTTCGGGACGATTGTCGAAGTAAGAGAAAGTTCGGGGTATGTGTGGAGAGATGAATGACGTAAGTCAGTGATGACGATCTTTTATTCGATTGGTGGCAGTGCGTCATTTCTACTGTATTCGAAATCTTTCCGGAAAAGAGAGAGGTTGTTTAATCGTGTGCCGAGTTGCTGTTGGGAGATAGTAAAGTTGTTGATAGTGATTTGGAAAGTTGCTGTGAAAGTTGTTGAGTTGAATTGAGAATTGTATGCAGTTGTTGATGTGTGCTGAATAAAAGTGGAAAACTTCATACGTCGACTTTGTGACTTGTATGCTGTTTGGACGGGTTGCGTGAATAAACGAATCTGAGTTACACAACTATCAGGAATTCAAGCATCGGGGCTGAATCAGATACTGATAGAAACACCATCATCGAATTGAGTGTAACATACACTTTACCTGAAATAAGATATTGTATAATTATAAAATGAATTGTATATCTATAAAATAAATTGTATAGCAATGCAACACTTTATATAGCTATAAAGCAACATTTTTATAACTACAGACTACATTTTACGATATAATACGAGAAATCATGCGCGATCATCACATACTTTGTAAATATTGTACAAAACCCAAACAAACAAACACACTATTCTATTTATACACTGTATTTTATCTATAAATACTATATTTTATACGTAAACAATTCATTTTATAACAAAAACACTTGCTTGTAGCTATAAACACTTAATGTTATAACAATGCCGAGAACTTCCATCTATAGGAAACATTTCATATGCATTCGGGTCATTTATTTTACCTTTGACACCTTACAATAATGTTATACTAACTTTAACTAAATACGAATACGAATACGAATCTTTATTGTCCATAGTTAAAATACAATAACATGGAAATTTGTCTTTAGTAGCACAAAGACTAAGACGGAAAGATTAAAAACTAAAATAACTATTAACAGTTTTTGTTATATAAAACATTAATTAAGACAATCATACGCATAACAAATAGCTTACTTCATTGCACAACTCACATCATAATACATTACATCATCACAGTACACAGAAGAAAAACTGTAGGTAACTGGGGGTATTACAGTTTGCTTAAATTTAAGATGCGGATTGCACTTGGTACATAAGAGTGGCCATACAAGTTTCTTTTCCAGGCCGGGGTTCTAAACCTCCGACCTGAGGGCAACAGTTCAAATGATCTACACATGGGATTACTGTTATCAGACATGATCTTTCTAGCTTTACTTTTTACAGAATCTTTATATATTTCTGTTATTGGCTTTTGTGTCTTTCCTATCCTAAATTGTACAATTAATGCTTCTCTACCTTCGATTAGTTCAGGGCCTGGGGGCCGGGTAGCTCAGTTGGTAGAGCGTCTTACTAGTAACCGAAAGGTACCCAGGGGTTCGAATCCCGGATTGGCCAACGTGTGACCATATTATTTTCCCCCTTACCATCAACTGGTTCGCTGGTGTCAGAATAATGTGACCAGTAGTCGCCTATACGCTTCGGTGTCGTGTGACTATAATCTACAGTTACAATTTACAATTCGATTAGTTTTATTTTGTAACGTTCTAAGCGACCCAGAAGTGAATGCTATGAGTTTAGACGATAGACAGGTCTGATAAATCCTTATAAAATAACATTTACAGCAACACTGACCGTGAATTACTCCTGCCCATCTTGTTAGGCGCTAATTAGGTGAAGGACGAAAATGTCAGAACCCGTGTTGAGTCGCTTTGACTTTTGCAAATTAGTCATGACCTCATGATCGAGTTGCTTCCCTTGGACCACGGAGAGAGCATTAGTGCAAAAGTTAGTATAATATTAATGAAAGCCGCAGTTTGTAAAATAAATGCTCCGAATGCATTCTACATGTAAAATGCATTGTATATACTATAAAATTTATTTTATTGATATAAACGCTCATTGTTGTTAAAAAAAGAAATGTTTCTCGATAACATTGTTTATACATCGTTGTTATTATAAAATGAATTGTTTACGTATCAGATACAATAGTTTTTCTGTAGAATATTCGCACACTTGTAAAATGTAGTCTGTAGTTATAAAATGTTGTTTTATAGCTATTAAAAGTGTGGTATTGCTATCAAATGTATTTTATAGAAACAAATCATGTTATTATTATACAATATCTTTTATACAGATAAAATGTATGTTTTATAGATATCATGAAAAATAATGATATAATTTACATATGGCACCTCATATCCATAAGATAAATGACCTGGATACAAAATAAATATTAAAATTCATGAAATTTAAAAAATCGGTTGACCCGTTTTGATGCACGAAGCGAAACGGGTTCTGCGAATTATATGAACCTCAGCGACCAAGACCTTCGAAATAAAGCAAATAGGATGGCACTGGAAACTGTGCACTAACCCAGTAATATTCCTACCACGTTTGAACAACATCTGTCCAGTGGTTCATAATAGGGCGCGCGACGGGACCGACAGACGAACCGGCCTTTAGTTCGTTCTGATCCCGACTATTTCGCTCAACGCGTTTTGTTGTATGTCTCAAAAACGGCTCAATCGACTGAATTTTTTGATATGTTATAGAAACACAAAAGGAATAAATGAACAATGTCAAATACATAAATAAATACATACATAAATATAAAACGTTAGTAAATAAGTAGGTAAGTTAGATAACATTTATTAAATTTAAAAGAAATAAGAAATGAAACGACACAAAATGAAATAAAATAAAATACAACATAAAAAAATTAAACATTATAAAAAAATAATAATAAAAAAATAAAATAAAACAATATTTTAAAAATGAAAATAATAAAATAAAATACACAAATAATAAAAAAAAAGAATTAACGAAACTCACAATTGTAAGGCGGGTTAGAGTACTTTGCTGCAGCAGCAGCAGCTAGACGTTGTACCTCCAACAAAACTTGTGGCGAGCATGACTTTAACTCTGCCGCTATGCACTGCGAGAACGCCTGATAGTAACTGTAAAACAACACACTACACGGTTCAACCTTAAAGAAGAAAAACAGGAAAGAAAGAATAAATGATTTGAATTGCAATAGAGAGAAAATAATGAACAAGCGAGTTGACTCACAAGCAACTTCGATCGGAGAAAGAAGAAAGAAAGAAAATTAATAAGAAAGAAAGAAAAAGGAAAGAAAGAAATACAAAAAGAAAAAGAAATAAGAAAGAAAAAAATACAAAAAGAAAAAGAAACAAAGAAAGGAAGATGAATTTAAATAGAAAATAGTGAACAAGCAAGTTCATTCATCTCACACACGGGAAGAAGAAGAAGGTGAAAAGAAAGAAATGAATCAACAACAACAACAACAACAACAACAAGAACAACAAGAACAAGAACAACAACAAGAACAACAACAACAACAAGAATTTAAATGGGAAGAGATAAAATAATGAACAAATCCAGTTAGTGAACTCACAAACAGCCTTCTTCGGAGAAACTGAAGTTAGCGTTGCCGAACGGTTCGGCACTAGGAAGAACCTGGAAGAAACACAGATCCAGGGCTTCGTTGCACGACATGTTCTGAAACACTGGCAGTTTGCCGCTCACTGAAAATGACAATGCAGTACAATACAATACAATACAATACAATACCATTTTTAAAAACCAATTTATTTATTTTAACGTCAATTTACATGTGTGATATTTGACAAACTATTAAATTAAAAACAAAATCAAAATTAAAAGAACTAAAATAAAAATAAATTAAATGAAAGCCCACCAAAACTATTAACTTTAATCACTTTTTATATAGCGCTTTTCCAGCTTAAAAGCTTGTCAAGGCGCTGGCCGAAACAGGATTTAACTCAAGCGCTCGAGGCGCCCACGTGCAACCTTTGGGCGCATAGTCTGACGCCCAGACGACTGAGCACAATCCTGAGCGGCCGGGGCTGGGGAGAAGGGGCCTAGTGCGTGCCGGGTGTATCTGTATAGCCGGCACTCACCCGTCCAGGACATGAGCGTCAGGATCTTTAAAGTCCGTGCGATGCAATGCGTGTGTGCACAGACTAGACCTCGGTTTATACTCTCATCCGAAGGAGTAATACCATACAACACAGTTAGTGTAGATTGTTTGATAATAGAAGAATTTAGTCATCCACATTATCGAGGGGACGTGAAAGCCATTGTACAAGCGTGTCTTTAAAAGACATTTGGTCTCCTCGCGCCGAACAATAAAACAGGCCGAGAACCAAGTCGTATAGGAACAATTACAGCAAAGCCGCTGATACTGCATGTAATTGCGTATAGTCATGCACATATAACTCCATGTTCTTCACGCCTGTATAAGTATTCTAAGAGCGGTACGTCAACTAGTGCGAGGCTATTGAAGTCACCGAGGGTTTTCTCCGGGTACTCCGGTTTCTTCCCTCCTTTCAGTAATGGTATTGGATGCAGTCAATCTAAACTTTTTGAAATAAAAAATTCGAGTTCCCTTCCGTTTTCTAAATAGCTACATGCCTTTACACCGCATATTTGAGTGATGAATGTGCGTTTGTTGTCTAGGGAATGTGACATGTGAGCGTGTATGTTAGTTACATACGGAGTCGGATTTAGGAATAAGGCGCGTATAGAATCCAATATTTTTATTATTATATTGGAATAAATGGACACAAAGTTCACAATTAATTTTTTTTTTTTTTTTGGGGGGGGGGGGGGGGGGGCCCATATTAGACATCAAAAGCAAATAATATCAATATACAAGCAAAATAGTCATGTGAAGGCGTGAAGTAAATATTTAATATAAATTATCCTTTATGAACTTAAATTAAACATTATATATGTATTTCTTAGGGTGAATTTGACATTATATAATTATAAATAGAGACAATTCCATTTCTATACATTTCTGAGCGTGAATTAGACATTATATAAATATAGACATTTCTTAGAGTAAATTTGACATTTTTTATAATATAGAAATTTCTTAGCATGCATTAGACATAATATATATATAGACATTTCTTCGCGTGAATTAGACATTATACATTAATATAGACATTTATTTAAAAAAAACACACAACATTTTCTACTTTTTAATAAACAGATAAATAGTCCCACATTTACATATACATTTCTTAGTGTGAATTATTTATTTTATATAAAGTCATTTATTATCGTAATTTTGGGAAATCAGAAATTTGATATAATTTTTAATAGTGAATGTTGTGAAATTTTAGGGACATAAAATAGTAGTTTCTTAGAGCGACAGGTTGAAACCACAAGCTGAACAAATCATAGCTGAAGAACAAGCAGGATTCATGGCAGGGCGAAGTACCACTGAACAGATTTTCAACCTCAGAATAATCTGTGAGAAATACCTACAGCACCAACAACATCTATATCATGTGTTCATAGACTTCAAGAAGGCATTTGACCGAGTCTGGCATGCAGCTCTATGGGCAACCATGAAAGTTTACAACATCAGCCCTAAAATTATAGAAGTCATCAAAAGCCTGTATGACAAGGCTACCAGTGCAGTCCTCCATAACAGCGTCATCGGGAACTGGTTCAGAACAACAATCGGTGTGCGTCAAGGATGCCTACTCTCTCCAACACTCTTCAACATCTTCCTAGAGCGCATCATGTCAGATGCTCTTGCAGATCACGAAGGCACAGTCAGCATAGGGGGCAGAGCAATCTCCAATCTTCGTTTTGCGGATTATATTGATGGATTGGCTGGAGAGGAACAAGAACTTGAACAGCTTGTACAGAGGCTTGACACCACCTCCAGAGCTTATGGAATGGAAATAAGTGCAGAGAAGACCAAAATGATGACCAACAACACCAATGGCATCAACACGGACATCAAAGTACAAGGCCAATCCCTCAACACAGTGCACAGCTTCAAATATTTAGGAGCCATTGTGTCAGACAATGGGTCTCGACAGGAAGTCCTCTCCAGGATCGCACAAACAACTGCTGCCCTGACAAGGTTGAAGCCCATTTGGAAAGACAGAACCATCAGTCTACATTCCAAAGTAAGACTGCTGCGCTCTCTGGTCATCTCCATCTTCCTATATGCTTGCGAAGCATGGACCCTCACAGCAGATCTCCAACGAAGAATACAAAGCATGGAGATGAGGTGCTACAGAAGACTTCTGTGCATTTCCTATACCCAACACATCACCAACATTGAAGTCCGACAGACCATCACACAAGCCATTGGACAGCACGATGACCTGCTCACAGTGGTGAAGAAACGGAAACTCCGATGGTATGGCCACGTCACCAGATCATCAGGCCTTGCAAAGACCATTCTGCAAGGCACAGTGCAAGGAGGTAGAAGAAGGGGGAGACCGAAAAAGAGGTGGGAGGACAACATTCGAGAATGGACTGGTTTGACACTGAGCGAAGCCATGAGGGCTGCTGAGGACAGAGAAAGATGGAGTATGCTGGTTAAGCGATCATCTGTGGTGCCCCTACGACCTTCGGGTTATGGGACAGGATAGGATAGGATAGGATTCTTAGAGCGAATGAGACATTTTATGTAAATATAATATAATACATACAATCCCTATTTGATGCTATCCTCCTTGGAATGAGGAAAGAAAAGAACAAAAATTCTATTTCCCCCTTCCTTGCTGCCGATGGTTGTTTGTATTTGTGGAATAGTGCCAAAGATGCCGTTGAACATTACGCTGTTCTCAGCTCGTCAACGTATCGGCTGGGAATACGGAGCTGATTGCCCAAAGCATGGAAAAACTGGAAAACCATCTTTATGCCAAAAAAGAATCCACAACTGGCAAGGGAAACGGGAGGGAACCTAACATTTTTAAAGCGATTTCACTGCCAAAAATTGTTATAAAATGTAGGTTTGCCGTCTTAGTAGTTATAAAATGTGGGTTTGCCGTCTTAGTAGTTATAAAATCTAGGGTTACACTCTTGGTAGTTTCTGAACCTAAACAAAATATGTAGGCCTACATATCATAGGCTTACGTCTACCCGAAGAAGTTGGCCACAGTCAAGGAGAAGGAGAAGAAGAAGAAGAAGAAGAAGAAGAAGAAGAAGAAGAAGAAGAAGAAGAAGAAGAACTCACCAAGGGTGCAGTTGAAACTGGGCGCTAGCCGGTCCAGAAGGCTAATTTTGGACGTCTGAATGTAGTAGGCTGCCTTCACCAGGTTGCACTGCGGGGTTGTCTGTTTAGCCGTGCAGTTCACGGCAGCATCCAGCGCTCTGCGAGATGAAGGAAAGCTTGTGTAGACCACATGATTCTTTGATAGAGCCAAAACGAAAATGGTTGAAAAGTAACCCCCTATTGAAAATGGCTGATGTTTTTTTTTTTTTTTTTTTTGGTTTAAATAGCACTGCATTTGCATGAAACATAAATTGTATGTGATATTCTACAGATGTAGAATATATTTTGCGGATCTTTCTTTTTATTTGACAGGGATAGAAATGGCCCATGATGGTCGGTCGCTTGGCACGGCCTGAGCGTACTCCGCTGACATATACGACTTTAAGACATAAGACGGCATAGGACCAACTATCAGACGACAAAGGTAAAGGACACATCATCATCATCATCATCATCATCATCATCATCATCATCATCATCATCATCATCATCATCATCATCATCATCAGTAGCAGCTGCAGCAAGAACAGCAGCAGCGGTGGGTTGGTCATCGTCATTACCGCCATCATCAATTTCCTCCTCCTTTTCTTCCTCCTCCTCCTCATCATTATGATCGTCATCATCACCAATATCCTACTATTCGTTTTCATCATCATCCAATCATGATTGTCATCATCATCAATATCCTCCTCCTTTTTATCCTCACCCTCCTGCCCCTGCTCAACATCGTCATCATCATCGTCATCACCATCAATATCTTCCTCTTCATCATCATCATCATCATCGTCATCATCATCATCATCGTCGTCGTCGTCATCATCATCATCATCATCATCATCGTTGTCGTCGTCATCATTATCATCATCATCATCATCGTCATCACCATCAATAATTTTATCCTCACCCTCCTGCCCCTGCTCAACATCGTCATCATCATCGTCATCACCATCAATATCTTCCTCTTCATCATCATCATCATCATCATCATCATCATCATCATCATCATCATCATCATCATCATCATCATCATCATCATTATCGTCGTCGTCATCATCATCATCATCATCATCATCGTTGTCGTCGTCATCATCATCATCGTCATCATCATCATCATCGTTCTCGTCGTCATCATCATCATCATCATCACCATCATCATCATCATCATCATCATCGTCATCATCATCATCATCATCATCATCATCATCATCATCATCATCATCATCACCCACCCATTGCACATAGCTACGATCGAAAGAAAGTATACTGCAGGCACACGTTACGCAGCAGGCCAAAGTATGTCCCTTGTCCCTTGAAAGGATACTTTGGCGAGGTTAGCAGCCTGCTCAGTTACAATGTCGGTGAAAGACTAGAAACGGAACATTTTGGGACGGAAAAAGAGCATTTTTATAGAGAAAAGGGTTAGGGCAAGGGCTAGGGACAGATCTACAACTAACCCTTACCCGAACCCTTGTAGCAATATTCCGCTCTTTCCGTCACTTTTAAACAGTACTGCGGTCCGTATCCGCGGTTAGCAGAAACGGAAAAGTAAGTTTCGTCTCCTCTAGGTGACGAATTAGGTCACGCCGTATTTGTTTCTAGGTCAACTGGCTTTTACGAACCGTTTCAGAATCTTTTCGAACCGTTTATTGACGCCGGATTGTGTCCTCACTTAGTTTCATACAATTTAAGAATCCAAGAAGGCAAATGGGTTTTGGGGACGGAAAAAGCGCATTTTTGTAGAGAAAAGCAATATTCCGCTCTTTCCGTCACTTTTAAACAGTACTGCGGTTCGTATGCGCGGCTAGCAGCGAGCCCAAAGTATACTTTGAAGGGATGGAGGGAATACTTTCACCTGCTGCTAGCGGGAGTTTTGGCGTTACTTTCTACCGATCGCAGCAATGTGTATTACCTCCATCACCATCATCATCATCATCATCATCATCACCATCATCATCATCATCATCACCATCATCATCATCATCATCATCATCATCATCATCGTCAATGGGAAGATTTAAAGACAGACAGTGGTATTGATCACTGACGGACACACGGTGCTGACGTTGGCAGAGCCTGACTGCAGTGCCTGGAACGCTCGGCTGACTGTGCTCCTACACGCTGACTCTGCGCTGTCGCATGCTGCACGCAATACAATACATTACACTACACTACACTACACTACACTACACTACACTACACTACACTACACTACACTACACTACACTACGCTGCACTACACTACACTACACTACACTACACTACACTACACTACACTACACTACACTACGACACAACACAATTACCATATGATACGACATACAAAACAATAGGATATGATACGATACAATGCAATACAATAAAAAAGGATAGAATACAATACAATACCATACCATACGATACAATACAAAACAAAACAATGCATAATAATACGAATGTATTTATTGTTCTTATTATAATGCACAAGGATATTGGGTTTGTTTTTTTTGCGATATAACAGTACATCAGAGATGATAAAGCATAGAACAGAATGAAGATTAAAATGCTAATTGTATCACAAATTAACTTTCTCACAGACATTGACCCCCTGACCCGGTATTCACACACACTCACACTCACACATTACAGAAAATAAATAAATTATACGCGCGCGCACTACAATTTCACCATTTACAGTAACACACAGGCCCCTCTCTTTCCATCTACACAACACACTCACACACTCCCCGCGCACAGTTTACCATGTATACAATGCAATACAATACAATGAAATAAAATACAATACAATTTATAATAATAATAATAATAATAATAATAATAATAATAATAATAATAATAATAATAATAATAATAATAATAATAATAATAATAATAATAATATTATTATTATTATTATTATTATTATTATTATTATTATTATTATTATTATTATTATCATTATTATTATTATTATTACATCTTAGGCCTATTTGAGTCTCATTAAACAAAAACACCACAGACAAGTCGAAATTGACAGTTATCGTACTGCCCGAGTTTATCGCTAACATCTTCGATGGGGCCATCACCTCACCACCGCCTTCATAGGTAAGTAACGATGACATAGATAGATAGATAGATAGATAGGCTGTATAGATTAGATAGATAAATAGATTAGATTAGATAGATAGATCGATAGATAAATAAGGCCCGAATTAAGGTCCAGTAGACTGCTAAGAACTGAATCAGGACCGCATTCTGAGCATTGGGCATTTCCGCCGCTATTCTGGTTTCTGTGGACCGAGTAGCGGCCCTTTAGATAATTTCGATCGATTAGGACCGCATTCTGAGTATTGTGCATCGCAACTTAGTATTTCCTCCGTCATTTTTATTCTCTTGAGCGAGTAGCGGCCCTTTAGCTTTCTAACTATGCGGTAAGGGGTCAATGAGCGTTGTGTAACGAGAAAAATATAATTCAGTACCTAGGTTCAGGATCTGAGAATCTCGATGACAGGCTTTAAGGACAGATTGTTAAAGTACTCTACGCGAGAGGACAGTTCTTTCTATTTTAAAAAAAGAAAGAAATATCTGCACAACGTTTTTCACCGCTTAGCTTTAGAAACGGGTTCATGTGCCCAAATCATACTAAGAGTTGTTTTAAATCATCTCTCTCGCTCGGATGGGAGTGCGCATAGCTGTGTGTGTGTGTGTGTGTGTGTGTGTGTGTGTGTGGGAACGTACAAAAACGCACAAATGGGTAGCAGACCTTGTCTTTTCTAGTAACAAATGGGTTTATTTGCTTGGAACCCACTTTTTTTCCAGGAACCCACTTTTTTCTAAGTGCGAGGGAGTGCTCTTTTAGTGCAAGGGAGTGCAGTTGTAGTGCATAAGAGTGTTTTAAGTACATAGGAGTGCACTATCCGGGACGGAGAAATTACAGTGAATTTTTGAAAAAGTTTGAAGCAAAATTCGACCCATTTCGTCGCCTATTAGGGACGAATTAGGTCAACTTTCTAGAGAAGGGTTAGGGTAAGGGCTAGTTGCAGCGCTGCAACTAACCCTTGCCCTAACCCTTTTCCATCAAAAAATGACTTTCCGATTCCTACATTCTTAAATGAACCCATTTCTGATGTATTGCAAGTAGATGGGTGTGTGTGTGTGTGTATGTGTGTGCGCGTGTGTTTACATCAAGCTATACTCACCAGTATTGCCAGATTGGTGAAAAGCACATAGCGACACATTTTCAGTAGTAGATTATTTCACCTCTTCAAACCGAAAAGCAATTGCTACATATAATATCTTAAGTAGTGGAATGCAACGCGATTCATATAATAATTGTTCATCACAGAAAACAAGCAAAACATCTGTTTACACAGAAAAAGTTTGTCAAATTGACTTTTATTAACAACATTCATGGCTTGTGTATATCATGGCCCGTTCACTAAAATACTTCATCATGATATACAAAATGTGTGCATTTATTCGTAACAAAAAATACCCCCGTTGGGGTGCCGGGGGTTTCAGTATAAATAGTATCCCCACTTTCTGGAAATTTAGTGCTTTAAATTCCCACTGTCGCTGTCTTTCTCATTTGCTCTTTCTCATTCCTGCTCTGTTCTATCGGTCTGCTGTACTATCATCTTCTTCGCTGGACCAGTCTCCTGCCTTTTTTCTTGAAAACTCTTCCTGGACAAGACTCCTTGTTTGTGTATGAGGTCTGTTGGATCGGCTTGGGAATATTGGACGCTTTCTATGTCGCAATGTAGGCATTTTATATGTATGTGTTTTGTTGATAATTTATAATGATGTTTGTATTCTATTTTGTTTTTGTAAACGGGGGTTCGTACGTTGGGGTGAAGCCTCAGCCGTCCCCTGCGTGGGATGTCTTTATTGTAAAGTGACTGGCTGGTGGAGGGCATTCAGTTTTCCCACTAGGGTTGTTTCAGCAGATCTTTTATGCGGATTGGGGGTTGTCCGGTCCTGATTTGGCTCGGAAGAGTCCGCTGGACCTAAAGCAACAATTATGTAATGTAATGTAATGTAATGTAAACTTTAAAATTCCTCTTCAAGTTCACACAACGACTTTACAAGGCAACAGTATTGTCCGAAAAAGAACATATATATACACTAATTAATGAATAAATTGAATATAAAGACATTAAATAAGTCATTATTTATGATACATTCTAGTCTGATACTTCAAGAAGCTGAAAAAATGAAACAAAGAACGGGTTTGTTAAATTACAAATAAATGTTTATTGAATGTTTCAATATAAATATAAAACAATTGGATGTTTCAACATTAATATAAGAACCATGAACAAGCAATAACTCGTTAAATAATTAATAACTGAAACAAAATAAATATATGTGATAAGATACAGTGGATTTTGCCAACAATGATTCAAGTATTTCTTTCAAACATGAAACGCTAATAGGAGAAAATGATATAATGCACGGATAGCCCTATAGAAGTGCTAACAATGGACGAACAAATCAACACTGTGAAAAGCAGAAATTGTAAAACAAAAAGATGGCAAGCCATTCAAATGCATTTCCAGACACTCACACATAGGTAAAAAATCAGGTTTTTCACAAGTGTGAATTTTCTTGCCGGTGTTGTGTTTCGGCTTTATGCTAAAGTTGCACAATGAAAACATAAAAATGGTGGGGCATTGTCGACAAGTAAAAAAAAAGAAAATCGGCCCAGCCAGTCTTGAGAAACAGGGCAAAATGTTATTTGAAAATGATGAGCCACAGCGATCATGTCTTTTTAGAAAGTGCAAATATGAATTACATTAAAAGCTTTGCAGTAGTTAAAGTTGGTACATAGTAAAATAATCACATTCGGGTCAGCATTCTTGGGAACAGGCAATACCACCCAAAAATAATAATAATAATAATAACAACAACATCAACAACAAATAAATATATAAATTAATTAAATAATTAAACAATAAAATTCTCAGTGTCGGACAGACCGACTGACTGAATTGGATTGCAATTATATGATTGCTCATGAGTAAATGTTATGTACCTGTATGCCAAAAATAACTAAAATCGGTTCGGACGTAGTTGAGATATGGAGCAAAAACGTGCGTATTAAGTAATTGACCCCAGCGACCTTGACCTTGGCGGCATAGGAAATACGATAGTACGGAAGGCTGACCACTCAACCATGAAGTTTCATAAAAATCGGTTCAGTAGTTTTTGAGTTTGCAGCAGACCGACAGACCGACATTTGGCAGGTTCTGATTCCCGACTATTTCAAAGTATTCCCAGATATTAATTAAAAGGATACACTACAAAAGAAATGTGCATGTGGAATTCGCGATTTTACAAATGAAAAAAAAAATGTAAACGAACAAACAAACAAATAACAGCAACATATTTGATCCAAGGTCTTCTCGATATCCACCCCCATCGTCAACATATAATCATCCCTGCTCTTTCGCACTCCCAAAATGCGCCTCATTCCCATCCGCCCTCCGACCCATTCTCCCACTCAACCCCATGCCAGTTATTTTACTAGTACTTATTCACTTAGTATATCTACTTATTGAGGAGGGAGTATGTCTACTCCATCCATTCACAGGGAAACATTTTCACTGCTCGCTGTTGACATAACATTTAGTCTGAGGGCCAACTCGTTCTATCGTTCATTTTAATTTTTTTTTTACCGCACCAAAAAGTATTTTTGTGATATATAATATTGGGAAAATTTAATGTTTCACAGTACTATCGAGAACCACCAAGTGTTGCACATAAATGAAAACAAAATTGCGAAATAATTCTTTAAAAGTCGTATTTTCCTAGAAAAGAATAATCTCTAAACAAAATAAATTGTACTCTCCAACCCATAAAAATGAAAATGCACCTATGACAAAAAAATGGCGGAAAGTTGTTTACTTCACTTCTGTGATGTGAAGATTGAAAGCGCTTTTTGAAAGCGATTCTGTGTCAAAAATTAAAATAAAAAATATATGTTTTTGAACATTTGTGAAATATTTGTCTTTGAAAATATGACGGGTTCTCTGGAAAACAGACGATATTTTTGCTGTTTTGGGGCCATTTGAATTTTGAGACGACTCCCTTCTTTTCTAATATTGTTGCAATGCGGTAACCGTGACATTCGTTTTGGACTTTTTACAATAGTGTGTGAATCCTCTTATCGTGATAATTTTATTCTAGTTATTTTTATACCTGAACTTTGTAATAACACTTCTGTGTCTTCTGATAATTTTCGCCGATTTTTCTTGTTTCATAAAAACACTGTTGTCATGAACAGGATGTGATCTTCATAATTCCGTCATCCGTTGAGTCACTGCTTTTTTTTTTTTTTTTTTTTAAACATCCTATATGGAATTCTAAAAGCATCATGTAAACTTCCGGCAAACAAAATGATATGGAAGGGGACGTTTTAAAAGTGTATTTATTTTATTACTATCTACACACATATGATACATAATGATCACCTTGTGTGAACACTTCCTCTGAACATTACTTCTGTGCGTACGGTTTATTTTATTTTATTTAATTTTTTTCTTAAAATAAATCTAAAGCGCTATGGAGCTTCTTTGCATGCCTTCCTCTAATTGGGTTCCTGGAGTTGACATAAAACGAGACGAACGTCAAGCAACATTTGACATTCCCCAAAATCTCATGCTCATTGCGAGATGTGTGTTGTTTCACCGATATAAGATCTTTCTTTGCAATAATCCTAAGTATTGCGTTCAATGGTGTGATGAACAACATGAGCACAACAACCTACCACCACTTGAAGTACAAGATTCCTACACTGACTGTGACCACCACTTGAAGTACAAGATTCCTACACTGACTTTGACCACCACTTGAAGTACAAGATTTCTACACTGACTTTGACCACCTCCCTTTTCAACTCTGACCTCAGTTGTTCAAAACAACAATCCGGGTAGATCAGGAGTGTGATAAACTGATAACAGTTACCGTATTTTACACCACGAACATAGTTCTGGCGCAAGGTAACTTCTGTGCAGAATGGAGAGAGTAGGAGCTGAGAGCGCTAGTGGCATTGATCAACAAACTTGACAGTCACCCTATTGCAACGCAACGAGAGGAGGCCAGGTAAACCATACAAAGTCTATGCTACCTCTACCACCAGCAGCAGAGACAGCAGATACGCAATCAGCCAAACAGCCAGCACGGCGCTCAATCCGTCTCCGACGGCGACGATGTCATGTTGATGAGGGTCATTCCCAAACCACACCACAACTGATGTCTTTGCCCTCATCACCTCTTACCATAACAAGCCCCGTTTGTCGTCGTCAACGTCAGTCTGAACAAAAGAGACCGGCTGAGAGTTGCATTCATGCCATTTCACCTGTTGATGATAATCCGTCTCCCGCCTCTGTTATTTATGCGTTTGAAGGCGTTGTTGGTAGGGACTTTGAAATGGAGGCTGCACCATACGGACCTCTCGGTACATTGCCATCGTCTTGCCTGTCCTACTCTCAGACCTCTTCTGATGACCCCTCATCTTAGCTGTCCCCTCTAGTTATTAATAAAGAGAGGAGCGATCACACGGGCAGTGAGTCAAATGTAACCCCTCAGTCTGACCTGACTGTTGATTGCATAGAATATGAAATTACATGCAAGCTAGAATCATGCTGTCTTCCATCCTACCACACCGTGATGGTCATGATCACATCAGCTCATGTATCAAAAGCTTCAACCAATGCCTCAAACAAGTCTTTCATCAGTTTGCTGGAGTTGATGCAGTAGACAACGACATTGCATTCTACACCAAGACAGGTGTTGCTAAACAAAAGACTGGATGAAGGACACTGTGCATCCTAACACTCGGGGTAGCAGTGGCCTTGCTGTCAACATCAAACGCTGCTACTCTGGGACCGGTAAATCAAGAATGCAGAACCAGCGCTATAACCTATTGTCGCAGAACCCCAATCGTATTCAACAGATGGTTGATATCAGTGGTCAGCGTCAACATGATAAAATTTCACAACGACCATCAGGTGGTCTACACTTATACTTCAAGCTGAATCAAAAGCCCCAGCCTCTGTGGTCATAGATAGATAGATAGATAGAGAGATAGATAGAGAGATAGAGAGATAGAGAGATACATAGATAGATAGATAGATGAATGGCGAAGATACCACCAATAACTATTGTTATTTATTATACAAAAAGAAAACAAACAATAATGTATCCATGTTGTTGGTTTTTTGTGCGTTTATCGCATCGATGACGTCAATACACAAAATGGCGTCACGTCAGTGAAAGACGTTTATTGAAGAAAGAAGGCAATCGCGAGAAGGCACAGGATCAACCCCAACACAGAATAGTGGTGAGCTGCGTGTGAACCTGGAAAAAAACCAACAAACAAATAACAAACGAATCCACATTTATTTATTATAGTAGGGCAGATTATTTTAATAATTATAGGAAGCGTCCTTATAGAGCGGGTTTTCCAGTCTATTTATTTATTTATTTATTTATTTATTTATTTAATTTAGCGTCTACTCCCATCTGTGATATTAGACAATTTCCAGTCAAAGACTGCTCACTGCGCTTGCCAAGATCACGATAAAATTCCAGCCGCCTAAGGTGCCAACTTGCTGCTTTGCTGCGCAACCGTCTAACGCCTCTGACAACTGAACAACTCTTGAACGACTGAGGGGAGAATAGGACTTTGCCTAGTGTTTGTGGGTCTGGCACCATCTTGTGGGACATGAGCGTCAGGATCTTTAAAGTCGGTGCGATGGTCTGCATGCGTGAACATAACAGACTAAGACCTCGCTTTATACTCTCGTTATTGATTCATGTTTTTCCTTTTGCAATATGACATTTTCAAGCAACAAAATTTAATAACAAAAATAAAATAAATAAAAAACAAATTCCATTCATTTTAAAAGTCCTCAATTCTAAGGCATTTTAAATTTATTTTTACTTTTTTTAATTTTGGCGAAAACGAATTTGCCCTAAAAATTGGCGTTGTTATTATATTAATTAAACAGTAATGAAGCGGGCTCTCGCTGCCCAAACCAAACTGCTAGAAGTTGAATCTACCATTTGTGTTGTGACAAGGAGAAGTGCTTTTCCCTGTTCAACGGTACACCAAAAAACAGAGCTGTGCCGGCTTCAAGTGTGCGTCTCTGGTGTCTGAATGAACCACGCGGCTTCAAGTGTGCGTCTCTGGTGTCTGAATGAACCACGCGGCTTCAAGTTTGCGTCTCTGGTGTCTGAATGAACCACGCGGCTTCAAGTGTGCGTCTTTGGTGTCTGAATGGACCACGCGGCTTCAATAGTGCGTCTTTGGTGTCTGAATGAACCACGCGGCTTCAATAGTGCGTCTTTGGTGTCTGAATGAACCACGCGGCTTCAATAGTACGTCTTTGATGTCTGAATGAACCACGCGGTTTCAAGTGTGCGTCTCTGGTGTCTGAATGAACCACGCGGCTTCAAGTGTGCGTCTTTGGTGTCTGAATGAACCACGCGGCTTCAATAGTGCGTCTTTGGTGTCTGAATGAACTACGCGGCTTCAATAGTGTGTCTTTGGTGTCTGAATGAACCACGCGGCTTCAATATTGCGTCTTTGGTGTCTGAATGAACCACGCGGCTTCAATAGTGCATCTTTGGTGTCTGAATGAACCACGCGGCTTCAATAGTGCGTCTTTGGTGTCTGAATGAACCGCGCGGCTTCAATAGTGCGTCTTTGGTGTCTGAATGAACCACGCGGCTTCAATAGTGCGTCTTTGGTGTCTGAATGAACCACGCGGCTTCAAATGTGCGTCTTCGGTGTGTGGGGTAGGGTAGGGTAGGGTAGGGTAGGGTAGGGTAGGGTGGGGTCTATTGTCTCTACCTAAAACGAAAAACCTTACCGAACAACTTTTATATGGATTCTGCCTCTTACCGGTTTGTGCAGAGGTCTTCATTTTAAGAAGAGTAGCTAGCGGTTACTATTGACAGGCATACGGAATTTGGGGCGCGGTCAAAGTGGGTGTTTTTAACAAATTCAAATGTAAATGTGTACCTAGAGGACCAGCTTGTCCATTGCCCACGTCAAGCTTTCCTGTTGTCGTTGTCGAAGCCGTTGATGGTGATGGTGTTGTCTTTGTGGTGGTTGGGTTTGGAACATCAACTGGTGGTCTTGGTGTTGCGGTGGTAGTTGTGGTGGGTTTTGGTGTGGTAGTTGCGGTAGTTGTAGTAATGGTGGCGGTTGCTGCGGGGACTCCAGCTTGAGGTCCTGCTGTTGCGACATCTGTTGGTGTTGATTTGGTAGTTGGAGCAGGAGTAGTAGTAGTAGTGGAGGTTGTTGCTGTAGTTGGGTGAGAGCCTGTGTGTACACAAGTGTTGAAGGAAAATCAGAACTTGTGTTACAGATAAACTGAACGTGGAAGAGAGAAGAATTCAACTGAATGTGAAAGACAGAAGAATTCAACTGAATGTGAAAGACAGAAGAATTCCACTGAACGTGAACGATCATCGACGAGCGCTTTCCCCTCCCCAACCTTCCCTCTCCCCTCCCTTTCTTTCTGGTTTATGTGCACTGTCGGAAGAACAGTATTTTTGCCTGTATGTTGGTGCAGATCGCCACCATTTTAGCCTGATTGATGCTTCATGGTGGGGAAGGGGGAGGAGATTGCGGTGGGAGAAGCGCGTATCCATTCCAAGATGGTCTGATGTCTCACGTTGTAATGCGTTGAATTAAATCCCCAAAATATCTTGCGCAGCATCCCGCAAAGGTTTTTTTTTTTTTGGTCTTTTGTTTTTTAATAGAACGTTTTATTTCAAAAAAATTAAATTATAGTGGAGCGAACAGTTTTGTTGTGTGCAAAAAATAGACTTTAATATAATAATGGTCTGGGGGAGGTGGGGTGGAAGTCTTCACGAAGCGCAGCAAGAATCAAACTTTATTCTAGTTATAACATTATTATAATCAATACATAAGTATATTTTTAAAAAAATATTGTTAAAACTACTTAAAAGTACATAAATGCAACACTGCCAAACCTATACATTTGTGACAACCAAAAAAAACAACAACAATAAATTTAAAATTAAAAAAAAATTAGCTACGACAAGAGATGGCATGTACATCGCATGCCAGAAACAACAACAACAACAACAACAACAATAACAACAACACGAAAACTCGAAGTGGTGCAGTGCTGGGATCACAAACCATTGGAAACACCACAGACCCTTCAGACTTTACTGCAATTGGGAGCGGGAAGAGCTACTTATATGGAGAGAGAGAGAGAGAGAGAGAGAGAGAGAGAGAGAGAGAGAGAGAGAGAGAGAGAGAGAGAGAGAGAGAGAGAGAGATGGTGGGGTGGAGCTTGGGGGATGGAGGAGAGAGTACTCTAGAATTCTTCGTTCTTCCTGTCACCCTCATGCTTCACATACCCCTGTGACATCGTCAAAGTTCCTAGTAACTTATTTGGGCTGGAAGCGACTGGGAGCATTCTGATTGGTCGAGGCATTACAAAATTCGACGCATGCGCACGGAGCTATCGTAGTCTTAGTAAGGGTTAGGGTTAGAGTTAGAGTTAGGGTTAGGGGTTAGGGTTAAGGGTTAAGACGCCTAAAAACATCGTGAAAAAGCCGGCCTGACTTGACCTGTCGCATGCGCAAAGGCGCCCGGCTAAAATAAGACACCCGAAACTTTGAGGACGTGACACCCCGCTACACAATCCCTTCTGCTGGCGGTCGATCTCTTCCTTAAATGTGTCTGATCTTGT
>CM072526.1:22141948-22226948 GCA_036898135.1 Oncomelania hupensis
CCAAACCCAACCTACCTAACATTAGTTGTGAGTTTTGAAATTTCGAAATTCTTTACATTTTTTGAAATTATTTTTGAAATTTTGCTGGGGGAGAAAACCCCCGAGACGTTGCCCGAGTCGAAAGTAAATAATATTCGGAGAAACATAACGCCCCGATGCAGGATCGAACCCACACCTGTCAGGCGCCATTGGTTTCTGGCCTGTGGACAAGGCAAGTTAGTCCCGCCTTAGCCCACTTGGCCACAACGCTCGCTTTAAACAATGACAAAGCCCACTGTATCATTGTTAGTGTTTAAACAATGACAACGCCAACTGTATCATTGTTAGTGTTTAAACAATTACAAAGCCCACTGTATCATTGTTAACGTTTAAACAATGACAAAGCCCACTGTATCATTGTTAACGTTTAAACAATGACAAAGCCTACTGTATCATAGTTAACGTTTAAACAATGACAATGCCAACTGTATCATTGTTAGTGTTTAAGCAATGAAAACGCCAACTGTATCTGTAACAACAGGACCAGTTTACACAGCACAGTCAGCGTTGCCTTGTTTAGTTAGTGTAGACTTAGAAGGTTACTGTTAATATGAAGAAGATGACAGAAGTGATCATGCGTAGCAGTGGTATGCTGACGATAGCCAAGTAGGCCATGACATCATCGGAGCCTATGTTGTTGTTGTTGTTTGTAGATTATAGTCACACGACACTTTCGCATATAGGTGACTACTGGACCGATTTATACTGACACCAGCGGGCCAGTTGTTGGTAAAGGGGAAAATAATATGATCACACGTTGACCAATCCAGGATTCGAACCAGCGACCTTTCGGTTACTAGCAAGACGCTCTTACCAACTGAGCTACCCGGCCCCCCTGATCGCAGCCTATGACAGAGCTTCGATTTTACAGCCACTCAGATTTTTTCAGCCAATGAGAACACAGCTAGAGTAGGTAGAACCAGTTCTGGCTGATTCAAGCAGAGGCAGGTAGAGGGTCAGTCTAGATTCAAAAGCTGAGCAGTACACAGTTACACTCTAGCAGAAATCTCTCCACTGATAGACCAGGGAAGCAGTACTTGTTGAATATTCGAATTCAATCAAGTTAGCCACAGCCTGACATTGTCAAAAAGGTAAATGAACATACTTCTGTTTCATCGTGATGTATTTATATTATTGTTGAATTATGTTTGTGAAATGTGCTATGCTTATAAGTGAATTGTTAGTCTGACGTTGCGTGACCACGTGGAGAATCCGACCACGTGGCGAGCACGACCGACCGACGCCATGTTGTATTATGTACGGATCCACTGTTGTTTAACCAATATGTATGCCTGCAGACCAGTGGCTGTACCAGAGAATGTGTATACTATTAATTCTATGTGTATAGTTAGCCATGATTTATATTTATATATGTATAGGAAATTAGAGTGGAGATTCCAGTGGACCACAGACTTAGCAGAATGTTCGTCGCTTATATATAGAGATGTGGAGCTAATCACTGAGGGCTACTTGGGCCTTCAGTGAGACGCTCTGCACACACCTATTATACAGGGTTGTGCAGAATTTCGTCTCATATGTTACAAACGAGCAGGCATTATATCGTGAGCCCAACTCGGCGAACAACAAAAACAAGTCGTCGCTGAACTTTGGCTGCCGCGGCATAGACAGCACTGCGCGAAGATAGCCCACCCGTCTAACCACAGGGAGAAGACTCCACGACAACACAGCTTGTCACAGAATCCACCACAATGCAGTGCTTCAACCACTCAGTTAAGTGCCCCCTCGAAACAGTGCACTAAAACTGTAACAAAGGACCACAGTAGTCCATTCTTCAAGAACTCTGACCATTAGGACAGAAAGTATCCAGTGCCCTATGATGAGAAAGTAGCTGCCTAGACCTATCAGCGAGCGAACCATTCGCATTGACATTTGAGCTTTTAAGTTAGTTTCGTACTTCGAAGATCGTGTATAGAGTACAGGAAATAAATGTGTGATTTTTACTGTTATCAAGTGGCTGGACTACATATGTTTCATAGCCGTGTGAAAGTTAGTTTGACAGTGATCTTTTACCATTTTTCGATCTATCTCTGTACCCCAGCCTTAACACAGACCGAGCTAAACAAATAAAATATATTAAGTGAAGTCAAAGGGAGATTACTAGCGATCCCCATAGACTAAGACGAGTGGGTAATAGCAGTCCATTTTGCAGAGCCCAGCAATAATAAAACCCCACGTCACACCTTAATTGGCGAGCCTAGTCAGGATCTGTGTATAATAGGAACTGGGTATAACCGGATCTAGGTACAATAGAAGAGTATAACAGTAATAGTAGAAGTAGAATAACTTAGAATAGTTGTAAGACAAGGAAACAGCTTTGGTGCACTATTCTGTTGTTTAAAAACTGTTTTGCTTCAATTCTTTTTGTGCCTGTATGTTGCATTGTTCTTTTGCAGGTTTTGCTTAAATGACTGTTGTATGCCATTTGACTCTTGTTTTATTCTACTATTGATTACGAATTTTGTTGTCTTTGCATTGTTTTTATTGGATTGCAATAGTGCTAGTGTTTTTGTATTCCACGTGACTCAGAAGTTGGTCATAGACACTTTTGACAATGTCAGACCCAGTAGCCTTGAGATTGCGCTTCAAGGAACTAGGAGAGGCTTTACACTTAGCCGGACCAGAGTTAATTGCGTATATCAATGAAGAGGTAGAGAAGCAGAGAGAGCAGCAGAGAGAGAACAGAAAAAGCAGAACTAGAAGCAGAACAGAAGAAAGCGGCATTAGAAGCAGAACATAAGAAAGCAGAGTTAGAGGCAGAACAGAAGAAAGCAGAATTAGAAGCAGAGAGAGAACAGAAGAAAGCAGAATTAGAAGCAGAGAGAGAACAGAAGAAGATAGCAGCAGAGAGAGAAGCAGAAGTTAGGAGATGGTAGTATGAGCGGGCAGAAAAGGAAAAAGACAGACAGCATGAGTTAGAATTGAGAAGATTAGGATCTGGAGCCTCAAGTTCTGCCTTAACCCCTCCCCACTCAGATCAACTAGAGGTAGCCTCCAACCACATACTCGGAAGGTCATTTCCACTGGGGCCATTCAACGAAAGAGAAGAAGGTCTAGATCTCAATCTGACTAGGTTCGAGCGCCTAGCAACTGAGTATAAACTAGAGCCCACCCATTGGTCTTTTAAGCTTAGTCAAGGGCTTAGAGGAAAGGCATATGACATCTACAGTAAGCTACCGACTGACAGAGTGACTGACTATCACAAAAAACAAAAGAGGCACTCCTAACGGGATTCGAACTAACAGGAGAATGCTAACGGGCAAAAATTCCGCACCAATCGGAGAGTGAAAGGAGAGAGCTATGCGCAGTTCGCGGATCGTTTGTCCACAATGCTAGATAAGTGTGTTAGTCAGTCAGCCACGGCTAAGACATTTGATGGACTGGCCGAACTATTAGTGTGGGAACAGCTACGGGAAACCATGAGCCCCGAGCTGAAAATATTCTCAGTAGAGCAGGGCGCGGAAAGACTGGAAGATCTGGTCAAGGTCGCAGATAGGTACGTGGCCGCCCACTGAGAAGCCAAGAGCTTCAGGCGAGACCTAAAGCCTAACGGGAAAGAGGTACAGAAAAGAAGCCCTCACCGGGAAGAGCGCACCGCGAATAGGCCGAATCACCCCAGACCTGGGCAAAATAAAGGACACAACGCGGAATTCGGAAAAAGAGGTCCCGCAGAACAAAAACGGTATTGCTCGTTCTGCAACAGAAATAATCACTCCACCGCGGAATGTTTCAAGTTGGCTGCACAACGTAGGGACGAGCGCGAAAGCCGGCCAGCTCATAGATTTCTAACTCAAAGCAGCGGTACAAAGCCACACCCCATCGGAGATCATAGTAGTAGTAGTATAGTAGTAATAGTGGTAGAAGTGGTAGTGGTGGTAGTGGTAGTAGTAGTAGTAGTAGTTGTAATAGTAGTAGTAAGCTTACTATCATCATCATGGGACCCACTTCACAGTTCAGGTGGACCACCAACCACTATCGTTCCTGGCAGCCTCCGAATCCTTGAACTCGCGCCTGATGAGATGGGCACTCACCCTTCAGGCATACTCTTTTCAAATCGAGTACATCCCCGGCAAAGAGAACCCCGGAGCCGACTACCTCAGTCGCCATCTCGTGGAGGACACAGCAGCTGTCGCCCACCCAACCCAACTAAGGGCCACAGCACCAGAATTCGTCCCCGTCAAGTAAAACCCTGTCACTAGTGTCCATAGCTACCTGGCATAGCATTGCAGCTCAGGTAGAGCACCTTAACTAGTTTGTAAATAGGACCCTAGGATAGTGCTTTAATGTTTAATCGACAGCTGTGATAGTTCTTTGACTTTCCTTCTTGACCCAGACGGCGCTGAATTTTTAATGACTAGAAATAATTGTCTATTTTGCAGGTTACAACATGCTGTTCAATTGATTTATTTGCGCTTGCATTAATTTTCTGCATGAAGTTTTGGGGCCGTGGCGCTAATAGATCGCTGCGATGAAATACTGTACTTTACGGATTACAAGGCGATATGAATTATAGGCCGCACCTTGCAAACCTCACCCCTGCTCCAAATTAAAATTAATAAATTTTATCCGTTAATAACGACATACCGGATGCATATTATAAGCACAAAACAAAATAAATCAAGATATTTTTAAATAGAAACAAACTTTCGTTCCTGGAGAAAAGTGCAAAAAGTGTACCTAAGAACGTAATGTATGGTATTATATTGTATCGCTGCAATCTCTTCGCTACAGCCCAAAGCTACATGCAGAAATATAATGCAACCGAATATAAATTGATTCAACATGTTGTGACATGAAAAATATACAATTATTTAGACAATATTCATTAACAATTCAGCGCAGTATTGCCAAAGATAACAGCACTGCAGCCAGTGATCTGAGTGAAGTGATCCCAAACTGTCCCCGTACATTCCAATGTCAGTTGTTTGGTCATTATTGTGTATGTTGATGTAGTTGCTTCAATGTCGACTGTTTGTGAGTTGCTTGAACTATACTACTCAAAATAATTGAAGGGCCACTCTCATATTTCATTTAGTTTAATTATTTTTTGCTGCTATCAATAATATTGCTTATATTGCTTATTTCAAAAATTATCCTGTACAGTAACATTCAAGACAATCTTATTCTGACAAGTGACATGTGTAAGTTTTGAACTTTTTGCACTGAGTTGAAAAACAAACCCAATTTTTACACACAAAAAAGACCCTAATTTACTGTTGTCTTGCTAATAAAGCAAAATTTTCAACATTAAAAAGTGATTTGCACGCGAAAGGCTTGCATTTTCTGAGTTCAGTTCAACAATCGGCGCTTTTTTCTGGGTATAAATGGCAGTGCTTTTGCTTCTTTTCTAACCATGCATCTGATTTAAAGAGAGACCCATATGTCCAAGTGGTCCTTGTATTATTTTGAGTAGTATATTAGGAGTGTTGACTGTGCTAGGCCAGATTTAGGCACGCATTAGACCTCACAGCCGTAGTTTTTGTTAAAACCTTATTATTTTCCAGTCGGGCAACACTCACTGCGACTTTAAGAAGGTAGGATATGTGACGCCAAATTGTGGGAAAGTTAGTGCATGCACTGCCTTTGAAAACAAAGACACACACGACAACATGAAGACAATGAACAGAACAGAACATTCATTGTCATTTCAACCTGCAGGTAATATGGCACAATCATATAGATTAATATTTACAGTAGCTTGTTGAATACTATCTATAGTACATAATTAGTAAATAACTATCAAACATCGTTTCTTATTTGGAAACAATCGTATACAAAGCTGTACAGTTTATCCATGTTTTCTGTATCAGAATTGCATAAAATATCACTTGGATTTATAATATTGTTTTTATTGATGGTTTTTACTATGTGTTGTCTTTTATCATGATAAATCTTACATTCGTTTAGAAACTGTAATTCAGTTTCAAGGTTGTTGCATGACACCCAGCATGTAAACGAGGTGCGTTTTTTATTTTATCGTTTTGTTTTAAAATTTTAAAGAAGCATTGTCTCTTTGTTTTAATGCAAACTATTGGCGTGCTATTTAGGAGCCTACACTTTTAATGAACACTTACATGCAGGCGTCAACGATTGTAGAGGTGTTGACGATGGGGATGACCTCAGCCTGGGACAAGAGCTGAGAGCAGTTGAAGATGCCGTGAGCACACTGGTCCATCTGCAGCAAGGGGTGGTTGGCGTTGCCTGCAAAAGCACAAGACAAAAGAAAACATGAACGGACGAAACACAGAGGGCATTAATTTAACCAAGTAGAATGTATCCTCCATAGCATAACGGTAGCAGTAGTATGTCTCTAATCGATCCATAGCACCCGCAATGCTATGGAGGATCCATTTTCCTTGGTTAGTGCCTTTGAGGCTGAAGTGAGCCACATTTGGACGTGCTATAAGGGAGGTAATCCAGTGAAAAGTTGGACACTGCTATAGCGAGCGCGTCCGTTTGAAATAAAAGAATTAGGGCCAAAGGAAAATAACTGCTGCTATAGGTCGATCAATATCGAACGGCATTTTGGTCAGGAGGAGTACATCCTGTGAAAGTGAGACACTCACGTAGCGAGTGCCACAGGTTTGAATAACTGCAAAAGAGAGATATATATAAGTCGACCATGATTCCAGCTGGGGAAATTTGCGTTGCCCTAACCTCAAAGGAACACAGGGCAACTGCAAACGCAGACATGCGGTGCCACCCACGGGACTTGAGGGGAAAATGATCGAGCAATCTGTCCCAATCGAAACCTACGACAACACCAACCCACTACACATTAAACATGACCACCAGTCTGATATTCCCCGTGGGGGTGCCGGGGGTTTCAGTAAAAATAGTATCCCCACTTTCTGGAAATTTAATGCTTTAAATCCCCACTGCAGCTCTCTTTCTCCTTTGTTCTTTCTCATTCCTACTCTGTTCTATCAATCTACTATACTATCTTCTTCTTCGCTAGACCAGTCATCAACCTTTTTTTCTTGAAAACTCTTCGGGAACAAAACTCCTCGATCATTTGTATGTGAGGTCTGTTGGATCAGCTTGGGAATATTGGACGCTTTCTGCCAGGTGGTCATTGGGGCTTCCTATGATGCTATTATTTAGCAATGTAGACATTTTCTATGAATGTGTTTTGTTGATATTTTATAATGATGTTTGTATTCTATTTTGTTTTTGTAAACGGGGGTTCGATAAATTAGAGTACAGCCTCAGCGTCCCCTGCGTGGGATGTCTTTATTGTAAAGTGACTGGCTGGTGGAGTGCGTTCAGTGTTACCACTAAGGTTGTTTCGGCAGATCTTTTATACGGATCAGGGGTGAGTCCTCTTTCAGCGAAGTTGTGGTCTTGATTTTTTGGACCTGATTTGGCTCGGAACAGTCCGCTGGACCTAAAGCAATAACCATGTAATGTAATGTAACCAGTCTGATATAGCAGTAAGATGGCCGCAGAGTGTTCACAGCTAATTTAATGTCGGGGCCATCGAGAACCGGCACTACACTCTTTGTCAAGGAGGTAGCTCGTGAAACAATGGTTTAAGTAAAGTTCAAATCCGGAGGTGGGCAAGATAACAATGACAATGTTTCACTGTTCATCTTAGCAGTATGATCGCTCTGGTGGGTCAGTGTTGATTAGGCTCTCTCTCTCTCTCTCTCTCTCTCTCTCTCTCTCTCTCTCTCTCTCTCTTTCTTTCTCTCTCTCTCTCTCTCTTTCTCTCTCTCTCTCTCTCTCTCTCTCTCTCTCTCTCTCTCTCTCTCTCTCTCTCTCTCTCTCTCTCTCTCTCCCTCTCCTTCTTCTCTGAGGTGGTTACCCGCACCTGCCGTATCGTCTAATAGGTGTCATCACATTGCAAAGAGGTACTTTGAGAATAGGCACAATATTAGAAATAAATGAGATCCTCTAATTTAGATCCTCTGTGACGACCCCTCAACCCCCCCTCCCCCATACTTACTGGGAGTACATTGGAAGGAGGACTGGGGGTTGGTATAGAAATCTACTAAGGGTCGCACAGCTCCGACAAGCTTAATCAGGTTGTACACGCTGCATTGCGAGCTGCTTGTGATCAGACACCCCAACAGTTTGTTCACCTCCCTGTAACAAACCAATCAAACAATCACTCAATGAACCAATCGACTATTGAACCAATAAATACTTTAGTGAGGCACTACATTCAGTAATTTAATCTATCACCCTGTCTTTTACTAATATCATAAATCAATTCTAGTCCAAACAACTAATGATTCGATTTATCTATTTAATCATTTGGCCAATGCATAAATCAACTAATGGTACACCAAATAACAAGGTCAACCAATATTTATATAAGCACTATGTTAGGGATAGATAGATAGATAGATAGATAGATAGATAGATAGATTGATAGATAGATAGATAGATAGATAGATAGATAGATAGATAGATAGATAGATAGATAGATAGATAGATAGATAGATAGATAGATAGATAGATAGATAGATAGATAGATAGATAGATAGATAGATAGATAGATAGATAGATAGATAGATAGATAGATAGATAGATAGATAGATAGATAGATAGATAGATAGATAGATAGATAGATAGATAGATAGATAGATAGATAGATAGATAGATAGATAGATAGATAGATAGATAGATAGATAGATAGATAGATAGATAGATAGATAGATAGATAGATAGATAGATAGATAGATAGATAGATAGATAGATAGATAGATAGATAGATAGATAGATAGATAGATAGATAGATAGATAGATAGATAGATAGATAGATAGATAGATAGATAGATAGATAGATAGATAGATAGATAGATAGATAGATAGATAGATAGATAGATAGATAGATAGATAGATAGATAGATAGATAGATAGATAGATAGATAGATAGATAGATAGATAGATAGATAGATAGATAGATAGATAGATAGATAGATAGATAGATAGATAGATAGATAGATAGATAGATAGATAGATTATTAATGGCTAATTAATGGCTGTTTACGGTGCTAGCCATTTTGAAAGAATTCGTATACATGTCAAAATTATTTAAAAACCTTTTTCAAAATCAATCTCTCGGTCGGCCCTAGCAACTGGGCTGTTTTCAATTAGCGACTGGCTTCTTCCTAATGTGAACTGCTGTTGTTTTTGGGGTGCCTTTATGGACTACCCATGTAGTACAAATAGATCCTTTGGTAAAGGTCAACACGCTCGTTGGCAGCGAGTCCAGCAGGGGTGGCAGTCCTGCTCAGTGCTGCTCAGACCCACACACGCTTTAGCGGCGGAGATGGACGGTAGCCCGATCATTTGCCATTCCTGAGGTCAAGATACTGGGCCCTGAAATCGAACCTGCGACAGCGTCATGTGGGAGATCCCGACACGACACTACACCTCAACCTTCAAACTCCATTTTTACCGCGGTAGGGCTCCATCGACTGGGTGGCGGTCGCGCATCGGCGATTGACGTCACGTCGCTCAGATGCCGTCGCTCCATTCCTTGGCCATGGCAGCCCTGTTTCTGTCTCTACCACTGGGCGATACTGGGATTCCTGTGGAGGGTCCACCGTGAGGGTGCCGGGGGTTTCAGTATAAATAGTATCACCACATCTGGAAATGTAGTGCTTTAAATTCCCACTGTGGCTGTCTTTCTCCTTTGTTCTTTCTCATTCCTACTCTGTTCTATCAATCTACTATACTATCTTCTTCTTCGCTAGACCAGTCATCTACCTTTTTTTCTTAAAAACTCTTCCGGGACAAAACCCCTCATTTGTGTGTGAGGTCTGTTGGATCAGCTTGGGAATATTGGACCCTTTCTGCCAGGTGGTAACTGGGGCTTTCTATGATGTTATTATTTGGCAATGTAGGCATTTTATATGAATGTGTTTTGTTCATATTTTATAATGATGTTTATATTCTATTTTGTTTTTGTAAACGGGGGTTCGATAAATTAAAGTATAGCCTTAGCGTCCCCTGCGTGGGAGGTCTTTATTGTAAAGTGACTTGCTGGTGGAGTGCTTTCAGTGTTACCACTAGGGGCGAGTCCTCTTTCAGCGAAGTTGTGGTCTTGATTTTGTGGTCCTGATTCGGCTCTTTGCAGTCCGCTGGACCATGTAAGCAATGAGTAACTAGCTAACTAAATTCATGTGGAGAGTGGCGTTCTCCTGACAACAGTTGCTATGCATCGCCAGAGTCTCTCTGCGTTCTGCTTTCACCTCCGTGTAGGCCCTTTGCTACCACGGCCCTCACGCCTCGTCGAGCAGCTTCGACCCACCTCCTACACCTTTTGCGCGCCTGCCACAACACTTGTACTTCCGCCTTGTGCGCGCACCTCCTACTGCAACGACCGACACCCCTACTGGAACAAATGACATCCTGCGAACAGCCCTGTGGCAAGTCATCACGACCTCTTATTTTATCAAGACTTCTTATCTCCGTCCCTTATATGCGAAAGTGTCCGGAGACGTTAATCTATACAACGAATCGAACGGTCACCACGAGTAAGGAGAACTAGACTCTTTGAATGCATTTGCATTAAATTTGAAGTCCATAAGTTCATGGAGAAGCACATAGAACGGAAAGCCTGTATGTCGCACTTATTATCCATCTATATGAAAGTAGGCATATTACCTGTCTTGATGTTTAATGTAACTGGTCTTGTTTTATTCCTCCTTGCTCCTTCATGGTTGCAATACTGCGCTAGCCAAACAAAGTACACTTCAACAACAAAGCTACGCTCTGTGATCCAGCTTTACAACTTACGCGCAGACGAGGTCCCTGTTATTGGAGGTTGCGTTCATGCCCTTGTCAAAAGCTTCTCGACAAGCGGTGGCCGCTCTGTCGCAGTCGGTCTCCTGCTTCGTCTGCACCAGTGGAGGCACAGTGGACGAACCTGCACACAGATACGATTTTGAGAGTGCTGTTAAGAAGCAGGCTGAAATAATGCTGTTGGACTGATGAGAACTGTTCCGATATATTGTAATCGGATACAGAGTGCATTGAAATCAATGGTGTATAAAAATTAATGCTGCCGAAGTGGTGAAAGGTATTCCGCTATATTTTAAGCGAATACTAAGGGCAGAGTGAAAACAGTGAACGATATAGGGCAACGCCATTTTATATGTTAGAAGGACTAGTTACATTCACCTACGAGGTCAGTTATTACTTGGAATACAGCAAAGGGATTTTCTGTTGAATGAATGGACTTCGGGCCATTTCTGTCGTTCACACAAACAAACAAAAGAAGGAGGAGGAGAAGAGGAAGAAGAAGAAGAAGAAGAAGAAGAAGAAGAAGAAGAAGAAGAAGAAGAAGAAGAAGAAGAAGAAGAAGAAGCACCACCTCCACCTCCTTCACCTCCACCACCACCGCCATCATCATCATCATCATCATCTTCATCACAACCTCACACATACACACACTCACACACACACGCACACACAACACACAAATAAACACGCACGGACGCACATTCCCACACAAACACAAAAACATCACCAGCGACCATACCCATTTCAAAAATAGAAAATAATAATAATTGTATTATCACTGTCATTATGATATGATGATGATGATGATGATGATGATGATGATGATGATGATAATTCTTCTTCTTCTTCTTCTTCCTCTTCTTCTTCTTCTTCTTCTTCTTCTTCTTCTTCTTCTTCTTCTTCTTCTTCTTCTTATTATTATTATTATTATTATTATTATTATTATTATTATTATTATTATTATTATTATTATTATTATTATTATTTTTCGGCTAATTGCTACAGAACGAAACCGCCGGGGCGGCGGAAGTATACTCACCATTCTGGCAGAAGAAGGGCGTGTCGAACAGAAAAGCAGAGAAGGCATTGAATTGTTCCTCAAGCTGCGTCGCCTGTTCCTGGGTCGAAGCTTGCGCCTTGGCTTGTTGTACACAGTCCAGCTTTGTACTGTTGTACAGTCTGTCAGTGCAGTACAATAATAATAATAATAATGTTCGTCATTTGTAAGGCGCCTTAGCCTAAGGATCAAGGCGCGCAAGAGGTTGGGGGAATGGAAAGACAAGACAGACAAACTAGACAAAAGTTACTTAATATACATATGTACAAAATACAGTTAAACTAAGAAAAACACAAGCACGCACACCTGCTTACACTCTCTTGTAAATGACTAATTAAAATATTCCCTAAAAAGGTGTGTTTTTAACTGGGATTTAAAAGAGGAAATGGAGGAAGAATGTCTAATCTTGTATGGAAGGGAATTCCAGAGTTGAGGACCAAAGACAGGTAGAGAGCGGTAACCATGCGATCGTCTGTTGAAGCGGTTCTGTCTAAGAAGACGTGTGTCAGCAGACGATCGCAGAGCTCGAGAAGGGGTGTATATGGATAACATTTGAGAAGTATAAGCAGGAGCTGTGTCTGTAAAAACAGAGAAACAAAGGCAAGCTATCTTGTATTTTATGCGTTCAGCAACTGGTAGCCAATGGAGTCTGTGTAGCAAAGGAGTAATGTGTTCACGGAGGTTTGAACGGAAAATGATGCGTGCAGCAAAGTTTTGAACTTTCTGTAGGGGATCAAGTGCAGATTGGGGTAAGCCAGCCAAGAGTGAATTGCAGTAATCCAATCTAGATAGGATGCATGATGTAACTAAGGTTTTAGTTGCTTCAACAGTAAGATAGCGACGGATGGAACTTATTCTCCTTAGTTCAAAGAAACACTGTCTACAAACTTTACTAATGTGTACAACACACAATAGTGTAAATGATGATGATAGTAAGCTTACTACTACTACTACTACTATTATTATTACTACTACTACTACTACTACTACTACCAACTATTCTACCACTATTACTACTATACTACTACTACGACTACTACTACTACTACTACTACTACTACTACTACTACTACTACCATTAATAATAATAATAATGATGAGGATGATGATGAAGAGGAGGAGAAGGAGGAAGAGGAAGACGACGGCGATGACGATGATGATGATGATGATGATGATGATGATGATGATGATGATGATGATGATGATGATGATGATGATGATGATGATGATGATGATGATGGTGAAAAAAGACAGAGGAGGAAGAAGAAAAAGACGGAGAAGGAGGAAGAAGAAGAAGAACAACAACAACAACAACAAAAACAACAACAACAACATCATCATCATCAACAACAACAACAACAACAACAACAACAACAACAACAACAACAACAACAAAGAGGGGCTTGAGTTGTGTGAGAAAGATGGGTGTAGACACGATGAATTAGTACCCATGTATGTTCGTGGTGTCTCTATGACGATTTTCCAACACTCAACAAGCAAACACACACACACTCGCACACACGCACACGCAGAGGCACACGCACACACACTCGCACACACACAAACACACACACAGACACACAACATCACACACATACACACTCACACATACACATCAATGCTTTTGGGTAAAAAAATCAACAGAACAGCAAGTTTAAAGAAGGTGACCAACGAATACATAGTGTTAAAAAATGAACACAAATGTTCGAAAAACATTGGTAAGAAATTCCTGTCAGCTTCAAAATTGATAGAACTGACAGCACCTGCAGAGATCATCTCGGGCGAGAGCATTGACACTGTCCTGGATGATTCCAATACACTCCTGCAGCTTCACGTCGCCCTTTCCTGCCACCACAACAAAAACAACAATGTCAATGCGAGATTGCTGATAAAGAAAATTGGTGCTCATTGGTTAGTAAATGTTATACGCATGACGTCGATGGATGGTGGGACTTCGTATGCTTTGGCCATTTTCGTCAACAACATCATCATCATCATCATCATCATCATCATCATCATCATCATCATCATCATCGTCATCATTATCATCATCATCGTCATCATCGTCGTTATGATCATCATCATCATCATCATCATCATCGTCGTCGTTATCATCATCATCATCATCATCATCATCATCATAATCATCATCATCATCATCATCATCATCATAATCGTCGTCATCATTATTATCATCATCATCGTCGTTATGATCATAATAATCATCATGATCATCATCATGATCATCATCATGATCATCATCATGATCATCATCATCATCATCATCATCATCATCATCATCATCATCAAGAAAATTAGTGTTCACTGGTTATTAAATATTATGCGCATGACTTTGAATGGGTGGTGGGACTTTGTATGCTTTGGCCAGTTTCGTCATCATCATCATCACCATCACCATCATCATCATCATCATCATCATCATCATCATCATCATCATCATCATCATCATCATCATCATCACCATTATCATCGTCATCATCGTCATCATCATCATCATCATCGTTATCATCATCATCATCATAAAAGTCGGTCTACACTGGTTATTAAATGTTATACGCATGACGTCGATGGCTGGTGGGACTTCTTATGCTTTGGCCAGTTTCGTCATCATCATCATCATCATCATCATCATCATCATCATCATCATCATCATCATCATCATCATCATCATCATCATCATCATCATCACGAACATCTTACTCTGATCACAGTGGTATGGAACGGAGTTGAATTTAGTTGCTGCTTTAGTCGCTTCTTGCTGCACTGTGGTCAGCACGGCCTGTGAACACGACCCTAACTCTGCCGCGATGCAGCGAGTGAACCCGTCATAGTACCTGCACGATATTGACAACCAATAAGTATTTGCAACAACAGGCCGTTTGTACCACTCAAAGATGGGATGCTGTTTGCATACAGACATCGTTTTAGAAACAGTCCATGTCAGTCAGCAATTTAAAAAGATCGATTTCCAGTCCGTCACCTAACAGTCCGATCTCCCTGCCCTTTCCACCACATGTTTGAGTGATCAGTGTTTGACTGTTGTGTATGTGAGCTGTGTGTGTAACTTGTGAAGGTGTTTGACTGTTGTGTATGTGAGCTGTGTGTGTAACTTGTGAAGGTGTTTGACTGTTGTGTATGTGAGCTGTGTGTGTAACTTGTGAAGGTGTTTGACTGTTGTGTATATGAGCAGTGTGTGTAACTTGTGAAGGTGTTTGACTGTTGTGTGTCACGAACAGATCAGTTTACCCTGCCTATTTACTATTTAGCCTTGTGTAGTCATTGTAACATTAGAGAGTTAGTGTATTACACAGCAAGCAAGTACAGTACACAGAGGTCCACACACTGCGAGCTTGGCCCACACAGCGTAGTGAGTCAGCACTGTGGGCGAGATTCTTAAAAATTGTAACCAATCAGAGCTCAGGCAAAGCGGTTAGAGCCGGTTCTGAATGGGTCAAACCCTAGCTTAGCTTGCGTCAGTCGTTTGGGAACCAAGGAGCAGTACAGAGCTACAGAGTTAGTAGTACTATCTCTCCACACATAGACCAGGAAGCAGGACTTAAGAATCTTAGAATTCTATTAAGTCGCCACGAGGCCTGACTTGTCAAACAGGTAAATGAACACACTTCTGTTTCATCGTGATATATTTATATTATTGTTGAAATTATGTTTGTGGAATTTGCTATGCATAAATGTGAATTGTTAATCCGAATTTGCCGTAACACGTGGAAGAGCCGACCACGAGGCGAAACACGACCGGTTGCGCCGCCATGTTGTATACCTGATGGAACCACTGTTGTTGAACCTATATGTATGTTTGCAGATCAGTGGCTGTACCAGTGAATGTTTATATTATTATTAATTCTGTAGGTGTGTAGTTAGCCACGTTTGATATTTATGTATGTATAGGAATTTAGAGTGAGATTCCAGTGGACCCCGGAAGTAGCAGAATGTTCGTCGCTTATGTATAGAGATGTGGAGCTATCACTGAGGGCTACTTTGGATTTCAGTGAGACGCTCTGCACAAACCGATTATTCAGGTTTTTTTTTTTTTTTTTTTTTAATCAGTTTATAGTCCCCTCTCTTCCCGTTAAGGATTTTCAGAGAGGAGACTTATTCAGGGTTGTGCAGAATTTCGTCTCTTATATTACAGACGAGCAGGCGAGCTATCCCGTGCGCCCAACTCCACATTAACGAGAGTTGGCTGTGTAGCCCCTACAGCACAAGACTGAGGGAGCAACCCTGGACAACACCCTGCAAGACCCCACAGCGTGGCAAGGGACCCAACTACACGACGACACATCGTGTACCAGAAGCTACCTCATCAAAGGGCTTCAAACCACAAGTTAAGTGCCCAGGAATCAGTGCACTTAAACTGATAGACAAAAGACCACAGTAGTCCACTCTTCAGAAACTGTAAAACGGACCACAGTAGTCCAATCTACAGGAAATCTAATAGCAAGTGCCCGATGAAGATATAACAGCTGCCTAGACTATCAGCGATCGAACCATTTGCATTGACTGAGACTTTTTAAGTTAGATTAGTACATAGAAAATCTTGTATAGAGTAGAAGAAATAAATGTGTGATTTTAACTGTTATCAAGTGGCTGGACTACATATGATTCATAGCCGTGTGAAAGCTAGTGTGACAGTAATCTTTTACCATTTTTTCTATCTATCTCTGTACCCCAACCTTAACACAGAACGAGCTAAACAAATAAATTTATTAAAGTAATTCATAGGGTGACTAACTAGCAGTTCCCACCGAATAAACGTGAGGGTCCATAATTCCATTGTGCAGAGCCCATAAACCCCACGTGACATTGTGTATGTGAGCAGTGTGTGTAACTTGTGAAGGTGTTTGACTGTTGTGTATGTGAGCTGTGTGTGTAACTTGTGAAGGTGTTTGACTGTTGTGTATGTGAGCTGTGTGTGTAACTTGTGAAGGTGTTTGACTGTTGTGTATGTGAGCTGTGTGTGTAACTTGTGAAGGTGTTTGACTGTTGTATATGTGAGCTGTGTGTGTAACTTGTGAGCAGGTGTTTGACTGTTGTGTATGTGAGCTGTGTGTGTAACTTGTGAAGGTGTTTGACTGTTGTATATGTGAGCTGTGTGTGTAACTTGTGAAGGTGTTTGACTGTTGTGTATGTGAGCTGTGTGTGTAACTTGTGAAGGTGTTTGACTGTTGTATATGTGAGCTGTGTGTGTAACTTGTGAGCAGGTGTTTGGTTTGACGTTTTGTAACGCCTTATTGTCCATTTTTATTGGAAAATTCTGGGCTGCCTCTCCTGGGGAAGGCGTAGTCGCAGCCTGTGGCGCGCCCAAACCCAACCTACAAGTTAGTCCCACCTTAGACCACTTGGCCACAACGCTCGCTCAAATGTTGGTTACAGATTGTCGCTCTTGGAGAAGAAGAAGAAGAAGAAGAAGAAGAAGAACAACAACAACAACAACAACAACAACAATAAGGAAAGGGACAAAGATTCAGATATTTTATTTACAATAAAGATGGAGTGTAGGATATTAGCCCGATCTCCAATCTTGCAGTCAGAGGAGCAAGAAGAAGAAGAAGAAGAAGAAGGATAAGGAGAAGAAGAAGAAGAAGAAGAAGAAGAAGAACTACAACAACAACAACAACAACAACAACAACAAGGAAAGGGACAAAGATTCAGATATTTTATTTACAATAAAGATGGAGTGTAGGATATTAGCCCAATCTCCAATCTTGCAGTCTGAGGAGCAAGAAGAAGAAGAAGAAGAAGAATAAGAAAAAGAAGAAGGAGAAGGAGGAGGTGAAGGAGAAGAAGAAGAAGAAGAAGAAGGAGAAGGAGGAGGAGAAGAAGAAGAAGAAGAACAACAACAACAACAACAACAATAAGGAAAGGGACAAAGATTCAGATATTTTATTTACAATAAAGATGGAGTGTAGGATATTAGCCCAATCTCCAATCTTGCAGTCTGAGGAGCAAGAAGAAGGAGAAGAAGAAGAAGAAGAAGAAGAAGAAGAAGAAGAACAACAACAACAACAACAATAAGGAAAGGGACAACGATTCAGATATTTTATTTACAATAAAGATGGAGTGTAGGATATTAGCCCAATCTCCAATCTTGCAGTCTGAGGAGCAAGAAGAAGAAGAAGAAGGAGGAGGAGGAGGAGAAGAAGAAGAAGAAGAAGAAGAAGGAGGTGGAGGAGGAGAAGAAGAAGAAGAAGAAGAAGAAAAAGAAGAAGAAGAAGAAGGCAACGGTACTTACATACAGCCCCGGAGAGTGTCGATCTGTGCGGGGTCAATGCCTGGCGGTTCAGCGTTGTCCAGGACTTGATAGAAGCAGAGGTTGATGCCCTGATTGCACTGGCTCTGATACACTGGCAGACTAGCGTTCTCTGAAACCAACACAAATCACTGTGTGCAAGGTCTGAAATGCACAAAGAGAGAGAGAGAGGGAGAGAGAGAGACAGAGAGAAAGAGAGAGAGAAAGGGGAGAGAGAGAGACAGAGACACAGACAGAGACAGAGAGAAAGAGAGAGAGAGAGAGAAAGGGGAGAGAGAGAGAAAGAGAGAGAGAGATGGGGGGAAGAGAGAGAGACAGAGAGATATAAGTAAGACGTCCGAAATTTTATTGCGTAAACAAACAATGTTCATTGCAATGGGAGATGGGATTACAATAAAACGTAAAACATAGCATAACACTTTACATATATAAACAACAAAAATTAAAATACAATAAAAATAAAATGCGTTCCCTCAAGGGAGCATGTTTACTATAGCATTTTACAACAGAAAAGTGTGTTTTATAAAATATATAAATCTTATTAATAAAATAGTCTAAAATAATGTTATAAAACTGCCGTAAATAAACCGAACACTCTAGTAAATCACCTTTAAAAAAACAACAAATAAACAACAACAAAAATCTTCTTGCTAATTAAAATAAAATTAAAATAAATCAAATCTGCAAATAATAAATCATACATACATAAGACTGATTAATTAACCAATCATTTAATAATTGCTGGTTAAACGATCATCTGTGGTGCCCCTACGACCTTCGGGTTATGGGACAGGACAGGACAGGACAGACATTTAATAATTCAATACATTTATAAAGAATCAAAAATATGCACAAAATGATACCATTTATACAATTAGTCTTACACAGTAGTAATAAAAAAAATATTAAGCAAACTTAGTGCAGGTTTATTTTTATAGACTACTACTGCATCTTCTCTAATATACACCAGAGACAGAGAGAGAGACAGAGAGACATAAAGAGACAGAGACGAAGAGAGAGACAAAGAGACAGAGAGATATAAAGAGACAGAGATATAAAGAGACAGGGACGAAGAGAGACAGAGAGAACAAACAGGTAGACAGAGAGCCGACAAACAAAAGAGACAGAGAAAGACAATCATCATCATCATCAGCAGCAGCAGCAGCCTTTTTGTCGTCGTCATCGAGCAAAGACTCTGAGTATCTTGTTCGCTAATTACCCCCACGCCTTCCTCCCACCAACCCTACCCAACTCCCCCTTTCCCCCCAAAAAAATAAATTAAAAAAAATAAAAGAAAAGAACAGCCGTTGAAACATACTAATCTGGCAGTTGGTAGGTGTGTTGGGACCGAAGGCACCGATGATGGCGAACTTCATTTCCTCAGAGACCTGAGCGGCCTGCAGTGGGCCACACGTCGCCAGCACATTTGCCGTGCAGCCTACCATCACGTCCACAGCCCTGTCAACAAGAAAGCAACAATGGAAGTTCAAGCCACACGACAATCATGGAGATTCAGGTCACCCGACAAACAATCATGGAGGTTTAAGCTACAAACAATCATGGAGGTTTAAGCTACAAACAATCATGGAGGTTCAGGCCACACGACAAAATAATCATGGAGGTTTAGACCACAATCATGGAGGTTTAGACCACAAACAATCATGCAGGTTTAGACCACAATCATGGAGGTTCAGGTCACGCGACCATCATGAAAGTTCAGGTCACACGACAATCATGAAAGTTTAGGTCACAAAAAATTCAGGTTGCCGTGTTGTGACAATACAATACAATACAATACAATACAATACAATGCAATACAATACAATACAATACAATACAATACAATACAATACAATACAATACGTCTTTGTTCATCTCTAAAAGAGAAAGTACAATCTTGACTGTGCGTCAATAAAATCAATTAATCAAAAACTAAGCAAAATATAACAGATTGACATCACGTATTCTCACCATATGATCACATGCAACGTTATACCCACACACTCACTGAAAAGAAGGCTACACACAATGCAATGACTGTAACAAGGAAAGTCTATAATACATATAGGACATCACTAGTAATTATACATTAATTCTATTTTAATTCTAACTACAAATTAATACTATATCACAGATACGCTGTCGTTCGACATCACTACAACTAAAGAAGAAAACCGACTGACCAATTAAGCAAGTAACTTTATTTTTTGTTTTAAGAAAAAAGACGTTTTTAGTAGAAAATGCCAAGAAACGGCATCTTTACTGTGCATTTTCAAAGTCGAGTGTCTTTGGATTGTGAATTCTAAAAAAAAAAAAAATTAACATGGTTATTTTTTAAACTTCAATTTGGCATTATATTTGTCAGTCTTGCGTGCCGAAATTCGAGTTGACGTCTTATGGAAAGCGCAGCAGTCGAAGAGCAGTTCCACCAAGACAAGAGGAAATAGGACGTAATGCTTGTTGGGAGATAGTGTGTCTGGATCTTTAAAACTCGTGCGATGGAATCTATGCGTGTACAAACTAGGACTAGGTGTATACTTGTGGAATTCCCTTTGTAAAATAGTTATTTTTACCGCTCTCAGCTTTATTTAGAAGCATATTTTCTAAATAATCATTTGTTTGCACACATTCTAAGATTTTTCTAAGTAATATATTTTCTCCATAAATATCTTATTGATTTACCTAAACAATACATTGTTTACGTAAATAAATAATAGTACAGGTCAATATAAGGCATTGTTGCTAAATAAGAAATTGTAAACAAATGATTATTTAGAAACTATGCTTCTATAGAAAGATTATTTAGCTGATAGTGTTAAAAAAAAACACTTAAAAATCGCAAATAAATATTTTACTAAGAGAATTCCATACATACTCTCATCCAAGAAAGTACATTTACTCCTAAAATAACAAATTTTAAATAACGAATGAACTGACTAAAAAAATAAAAGAAATCTTCCGGTTCCGTTTGACTTACTCGCAAACACTACTGACAGAAGGAAAGGAACGTCCTTGTAACACGGCGATAAACGGCTTGGTACAGTTGGCCTCCACAACGGCCGTACACGCAGACACGCTCCCAAACGCATAACATAAACAGGCAGCCACGAAGACGAGCACACCGTAAAAGGATTGCATTTTGAACGACGCTGCAGTTCAACTGATTTAAACTTGTTGTTTGATTAAATAAAATAAATAAGTTGATTCGATTAAAACTATAGCAGTTAATAACAAAAAACTTTTTTCTAGGTCTGATCGGATTGACTTTTCAATAATATATTCCATGTCAGAACTGCTACATTTTTTTACTTTGAGCTACAAATTAACTGCGTCAGATGAACTTGTATACACTTTAAAAAAATGGCTATAATTACATGTGTCAGATCAGAACTAGCAATACAGTTGGTTTTGTTATTGAAATATATTTTTTATTTTTAGCTGCTGTGAAATGTCCCAAGTCAAAACTATGATAGCATACTAGCGCCAAAACCTGATATATTTACAAATATCATGAGATAATTACAAATATGATGGAATAATTACAATGATCAGGGGATAATTACAATTATCATTAAAAATAATAAATATCTTCGCGTGATCATGATTAATTTTCAGTTTTGGTTCTAGCAATCCGCATGGAAATGCGTGAAAACCGAAATTGTAATGATCCCATAATAGTTACAATTTTCACTTCATATTTACAATATTTACGTGATCATGCTTAATTTATGACCAAGGCGGTTTACTAGCGCCAAACCGTGCTTTACAGTATCTGTGATAATAGTAATTAACACATGTTCTGTGTAATTCACATTATGGCGGTCTACTAGCGCCAAAACCTGATAATTACAAACATCATGAGATAATTACAAATGTTAATCATATATTTACAATTAACACGTAAAAATTATAATTTTCAAGTAAAAATTACAATTTTCGGCTTTGGCTCATTTCCAGAGCCAAAACTGAAAATTAAACATGATCACGCAAAGATATTTGTAATTTTTCCATGATAATTGTAATTATCCCTTGAAATTTGTAATTTTCCTATGATATTTGTAATTATCTCATGATATTTGTAATTATCAGGGTTTGGCGCTATGAAATCGTGGCAAATACTGATAATTATTAATTAACAATGTGGATTACCGATATCTCTGTAAATTACACAGAACACGTGTTAATTTCAATTATCTCGTGATAATGGTAGCTCTCGGTTTTGGCGCTAGTAGGCCGTCATACAGAACCAGTACAGGTTTATTTTGCTACTATCAAACGAGTCATGCCAGAACTAGTAACAGGTTTTGACTTTTTTGACTTTTTGGTTACAACCAAATTACACTCTGTACGCTCATTGCGACAGCCAAAACAACACAGTAACACTTATGTGACGTTTACTACAATCAACTTTGTATTTACACTCCCAGTAGACATTAGTTCAAGCCAGAACAACACGGATACAGATATAACAAGATGGCAAGACATTTAAATGTATTTTCAAACACTCTCACACATATTTAGGTCAAAAATCTTCATTTTCAAAAGTGTTCTTTTTTGTTGGTGGCGTTGTGGCTAGGTTTTACCCTAAAGAGCCAAAATAAAAACATGGAATAAAGGACCACTGTCTGTACTATCAATAGGAGAAACATTTTTTAACATCGGCTCAGTCAATTTTGAGATACGGCGCAAAGCCTGCTTGGAAAACGATGAAGCGTCCTTGACATTTGAAAAAATGCAATAGTATCTAAATATGGCTGTTGTCACGAATTTCTGCGACTGTCATTCAAAAAACTAGTTAACTTGTCCTTTTGGACAAAAGAAGTTTTTAAATTGGGGACGGAATACCTAACTCCGCAACTCCTTGCTGCAACTGTTTCCTAGTGAATCTCTCGCCATTATGTTGTTATTATTTCAACAAACCTGTTTTTACAACAAAAAACAACCATTTGTATGTTGTTTATGATTATGCTTTCCTTATCATTGTATTGTTCTTGTGTTGATGGCAATGTATTTGTATCTCAATTATGTAATTATTCCGCCTAAACTGACACAGATTGTTGTAACTTATCCAGGTATGCACTCACTTAAGCTTTGCCTTTTGTGTATTCCTGTTACTGTATTTATGTATTTGTCAGATCAGAAAATTTAACTGAATAAACCATTGTTTAAACCAAGCGTCGCAACCTTGACCTTTGAAAAAAAAATGCAAATATAACTGATGTAAAATGATGAGCAAAAGTTAAAAGTAGCTGCATATTTAAAATAAACAAATTCCGGCTAAGTTAATCTCAAGAAACTGAAACATATCCGTTTTGAACAAAAGAAGTTTTAAATTGGGAGGTGGGTTAACTGACTAACCGATAACGGGATTGTTACTGAATTGAACCTGTTGAATTGTTATTGAACCTAAAAAACCTGTATTATAACAACAACAACAACAACAACAACAACAACAAAAAGTAACAAAATCGGTTCAGCCGTTTTTGAGATATAGTGGACAGTTATAGTTAGCAATAGATTGATCCCTGTGACCTTGACCTTTGCAGTACAGCAAATATGATGGTGCATGTGGCTGGTCACTAACCCAAGTAATGTTCCACCAATTATGGTCACAATCAGTTCAGTGGTTCTCGAGTTGAAAGTATAATGTATATTTGGAGAGAAAAAAAAAGAAGTTTTAGAACTGTTTATCTTGTGATTTTAATCATTAGTTTTTATTTGTGTTACAACCTTTTATTACTTACTGAAATGCAATGTGCTGTACAATTACCCATTGTGGGTAATGCACATTTGTTTACTTGTCTTGACTTGACTTGAGATATGGCATGCATGCAACGGACCGACAGACAGACAGGCAAGCAGGCAGACCGATATTTGGTTCGTTCTGGTTCCCGATTACTTCAAAGTATTTTGAGACATTACCTTGAAACCCAAAAGCAGAGTAGGAGTCAGAAATTAATTCTAAAGTAAATTTGGAATGGGCGCTGATGGCAAATAGCAGGCGTGGAAAAAAGAGGACGGAATCAGAATGGTAATTATGCTATTGCGTGACAATGGATTTAGTACATGTACATGGGATGGATTGGGTGGATGAAGTTTTGGATGGAAGGCGAGAGAGAAAGAAAGAAAGAAAAGAGAGAGAAAAAAAAAAAAAAAGAGAGAGAGAGAGAGAGAGAGAGAGAGAGAGAGAGAGAGAGAGAGAGAGAGAGAGAGAGAGCATGAACCCTTTTATAAACATTAAATCGTTTATTAGGATAAAGGTTTTATGTTCAAAAGTCTAGCCTTACGACTTGTACTAATAAACAATTATTAGTTAACAGTTAAAATGTATAACAAGTAACCGTTTGGCAAAATGTCAACTACGATTTAAAATAAAATAAAATAAAATAACTCAGCGTCTATTCAAATCTTCTATACAGACGTAGGACTAGTCTTACAGGAATTATTTTAGGAGAGAGACAAAGAGGGAAAGAGAGAGAGAGGGAGAAAGAGAGAGAGAAAGAGAGAGTCTGAACATTTTATTGACATGAAGGATGAAGATGTTAAGCAATTGGCTTATTGTAACAACCTGTCCTTCGCACACACGCATGTACGCACACATTCACACTTACATAATAATTATAGAAAAGTATGCAATATAGATGATGATGATGATGATGATGATGATGATGATGATGATGATGATGATGATGATGATGATGATGATGATGATGATGATGATGATGATGATGATGATGATGATGATGATTATCATTATTATTGAGGATTTTTATAGCGCACTAATCCCGCCGTACTTGACCAGACTCTAGGCGCTGGCCGATACAAGATCTAACTTAAACCGCCCGAGACGCCCACCCGCAGCCTTTGGGCGCATGGTCTGACGCTCGGACAACTGAGCACTATCCTGGCCAGCCAGGGATGGGGGGAGAAGGACCAAGTGCATGCTGGGTGTGTTCTTGTTACCGGCACTCACCCGTCTAGGACATGAGCGTCAGGATCTTTAAAGTCCGTTATGATGGAATGTATGCGACACACAGACTAGACCTCGGTTTATACTCTCATCCGAAGGAGTAGGAAACGGGAGTAAAGTGTCTTTCCCAGGGACACAACACAATGGCCCGGACAGGGCTCGAACCCGGGACCTTCAGATCCGCAAGCGAAAGCACTACCATTAGACCACCGTGCCTCCGTTAAAAGATATAAAACCAATGATAAGAGCTAAATAAATAAGCACACTGCTGGTATACATAATGTAATGAATATAATTACCAAGGCAATTAAAAAAATAATAATAATAATAATAATAATAATTCCAGAATGGACTGGCTTGACACTGAGCGAATCCATCAGGGTTGCTGAGGACAGAGAAAGATGGAGTGTGCTGGTTAACGATCATCTGTGGTGCCCCAACGACGTCAGAGTTACGGGATAGGATAGGATATAATAATAATAATAATAATAATAATAATAATAATAATAATAATAATAATAATAATAATAATAATAATAATAATAATTCGAGAATGGACTGGCTTGACATTGAGCGAATCCATTAGGGTTGCTGAGGACAGAGAAAGATGGAGTGTGCTGGTTAACGATCATCTGTGGTGCCCCAGCGACCTCAGAGTTACGGGATAGGATAGGATATGATGATAATAATAATAATAATAATAATAATAATAATAATAATAATAATAATAATAATAATAATAATAATAATAATAATAATAATAATAATGGATGCTATTCGAAGGCGGACAAGAACCCGAATTTTTGGGTTAAAATTGTATATTGACTGCATCCGATACTAATAGCGAGAGAGAGAGAGAGAGAGAGAGAGAGAGAGAGAGAGAGAGAGAGAGAGAGAGAGAGAGAGAGAGAGAGAGAGAGAGAGAAAGAGCAAGAAAGAGAAGGAGAGTGAGAGCAAGACAAATTCAGGGAGACATATCAAGAGAGAGACAGAGACATAGCCATAGAAAAAGACAGAGATAGAGAAACAGAGAGAGAGAGACAGAGACAGAAAGAGACACGCAGAGTCTCTCTACCTCTCTGTCTGTCTGTCTCTCTGTCTCTCTCTGCCTTTCTATCTCTGTCACTGTTTCTGTCTGTCTGACAGAAACAAAGAGAGGCAGAGAGACAGAGACTGAAACAGAGACAGAGATCGACAGAGAGAGAGACAGAAGAGAGAGAGACCCAGAGGGAGACAGAAAGAGAGAGAGAGGGGGGAGAGAGAGGGGAGGGGGAAGGGGGGGCTAGGCAAACTTAAAAGTAGGTGTAGTAGTGTTCACGTGAGAGAAAAGATTAAAACCAAATAAAGACAGTACTAGTCTGCAGTGTTAGGGGGGTAGGCGGTATTGTAGGTATGGAATGTACAATAGGTTTTTGCCCGTTGATCAGCTTTGGAAAACACCCATTAAAGTGAGTCTGAGATCTTTTTTTTTTCTCACTTCGCTAGAATGATCGTAGCTTGCAAGTCCAGCCGTGGTTATTATATTAAGGTCTCCTTCACTTCATTGTGCACATAGCCTACCACTACTACCTCTACTATAACTAACTCTTCCTTCTACAACTTGTAATTGTCCTCCATCTCCTCTTTTTCTTCTTACCCCTCTTACTGCAATTACTAGCAGTACTAACAGAAGAAGTTACACAATGTTATACAATAATATGCAATGTTATACAATGTTATACAATGCAAAACTGAAATTGTTTTTTAAAAAAGAGATTTTAAAAAAAACGAAAAAAAGATGTTGGTTCCTGTAACTTTTCAGTTGTGGGGGAGAGAAAGGCATTGGAGACACCGCTTTTCTCCGGGCCAGCTTATTGAAGGCGGTGCCCCTCTTCTTTCCCTCGCTGTTTTTACCTTCTCCAACCCCTCCCCCCCCCACCGGTTCTAAACGGAACCAGGTACCCATTCACAGCTGGATGGTGTGGAGTGTTTTGTGGTTGTGTTCACAGCTGGGTGGTTTAGAGTGTGTTTGGTGGTTGTGTTCACAGTTGGGTGGTGTGGAGTACAGTGTGTTTGGTGGTTGTGTTCACAGTTGGGTGGTGTGGAGTACAGTGTGTTTGGTGGTGGTGTTCACAGTTGGGTGGTGTGGAGTACAGTGTGTTTGGTGGTTGTGTTCACAGCTGGGTGGTGTGGAGTACAGTGTGTTTGGTGGTTGTGTTCACAGCTGGGTGGTGTGGAGTGTGTTTGGTGGTTGTGTTCACAGCTGGGTGGTCTGGAGTACAGTGTGTTTGGTGGTTGTGTTCACAGCTGGGTGGTCTGGAGTACAGTGTGTTTGGTGGTTGTGTTCACAGCTGGGTGGTGTGGAGTACAGTGTGTTTGGTGATTGTGTTCACAGCTGGGTGGTCTGGAGTACAGTGTGTTTGGTGGTTGTGTTCACAGCTGGGTGGTGTAGAGTACAGTGTGTTTGGTAGTTGTGTTCACAGCTGGGTGGTGTGGAGTGTGTTTGGTAGTTGTGTTCACAGCTGGGTGGTGTAGAGTGTGTTTGGTAGTTGTGTTCACAGCTGGGTGGTGTGGAGTACAGTGTGTTTGGTGGTTGTGTTCACAGCTGGGTGGTGTGGAGTACAGTGTGTTTGGTGGTTGTGTTCACAGCTGGGTGGTGTGGAGTACAGTGTGTTTGGTGGTTGTGTTCACAGTTGGGTGGTGTGGAGTACAGTGTGTTTGGTGGTTGTGTTCACAGCTGGGTGGTCTGGAGTACAGTGTGTTTGGTAGTTGTGTTCACAGCTGGGTGGTGTGGAGTACAGTGTGTTTGGTGGTGTTGTTCACAGTTGGGTGGTCTACAGTACAGTGTGTTTGGTAGTTGTGTTCACCGCTGGGTGGTGTGGAGTACAGTGTGTTTGGTAGTTGTGTTCACAGCTGGGTGGTCTGGAGTACAGTGTGTTTGGTGGTTGTGTTCACAGCTGGGTGGTTTGGAGTACAGTGTGTTTGGTGGTTGTGTTCACAGCTGGGTGGTGTGGAGTACAGTGTGTTTAGTGGTTGTGTTCACAGCTGGGTGGTGTGGAGTACAGTGTGTTTGGTGGTTGTATTCACAGCTGGGTGGTGTGGAGTACAGTGTGTTTGGTGGTTGTGTTCACAGCTGGGTGGTGTGGAGTACAGTGTGTTTGGTGGTTGTGTTTACAGCTGGGTGGTGTAGAGTGTGTTTGGTAGTTGTGTTCACAGTTGGGTGGTCTGGAGTACAGTGTGTTTGGTGGTTGTGTTTACAGCTGGGTGGTCTGGAGTACAGTGTGTTTGGTGGTTGTGTTCACAGCTGGGTGGTGTGGAGTACAGTGTGTTTGGTGATTGTGTTCACAGCTGGGTGGTGTGGAGTGTGTTTGGTGGTTGTGTTCACAGCTGGGTGGTCTGGAGTACAGTGTGTTTGGTGGTTGTGTTCACAGCTGGGTGGTGTGGAGTGTGTTTGGTGGTTGTGTTCACAGCTGGGTGGTGTGGAGTACAGTGTGTTTGATGGTTGTGTTCACAGTTGGGTGGTGTGGAGTGTGTTTGGTGGTTGTGTTCACAGCTGGGTGGTCTGGAGTACAGTGTGTTTGGTGGTTGTGTTCACAGTTGGGTGGTCTGGAGTACAGTGTGTTTGGTGATTGTGTTCACAGCTGGGTGGTGTGGAGTACAGTGTGTTTGGTGGTTGTGTTCACAGCTGGGTAGTGTGGAGTACAGTGTGTTTGGTGGTTGTATTCACAGTTGGGTGGTCTGGAGTACAGTGTGTTTGGTGGTTGTGTTCACAGTTGGGTGGTCTGGAGTACAGTGTGTTTGGTGGTTGTGTTCACAGTTGGGTGGTCTGGAGTACAGTGTGTTTGGTGGTTGTGTTTACAGCTGGGTGGTCTGGAGTACAGTGTGTTTGGTAGTTGTGTTCACAGCTGGGTGGTCTGGAGTACAGTGTGTTTGGTGGTTGTGTTCACAGCTGGGTGGTCTGGAGTACAGTGTGTTTGGTGGTTGTGTTCACAGCTGGGTGGTCTGGAGTACAGTGTGTTTGGTAGTTGTGTTTACAGCTGGGTGGTCTGGAGTACAGTGTGTTTGGTAGTTGTGTTTACAGCTGGGTGGTCTGGAGTACAGTGTGTTTGGTGGTTGTGTTCACAGCTGGGTGTGGAGTACCAGTGTGTTTTTGAGTGATTGTGTTCACAACTGGGTGGTGTGGAACCATGGGTACCGTGTGTTTTGGAGTACAGTGTGTTTCTGGTGGTTGTGGTTGACAGTGGGTGGTGTGGAGTACAGTGTGTTTGGTGGTTGTGTTCACAGCTGGGTGGTGTGGAGTACAGTGTGTTTAGGGGTGAGGTTGTAGGTTTCACAGCTGGGTGGTTTCTGGGGAGTACAGTGTTTGGTGGGTTTGTGTTATTTCATGGTTGGTATGTGTTCACAGCTGGGTGGTGTGGATACCAAGTGTGTTTGCTTTTGGAGTACAGCTGTGTGGTCTGGTGTGTTGTGTTCACAGCTGGGTGGTTGTGTGGAGTACAGTTGTTTGGTGGATGTGGAGTACAAGTGTGTTTGTGGGATGAGTACAGTGTTTTGTGTTCACAGCTGGGTGGTGTGGAGTACAGTGTGTTTGGTGGTTGTGTTCACAGCTGGGTGGTGTGGAGTACAGTGTGTTTGGTGGTTGTGTTCACACTGTTGGGTGTTGAAAATGAAGACGCGAACTAGGGATGGTTAGGAGTAACCTTGGTGGTTGTGTTCACAGTTGGGTGGTGTGGAGTGTTGTTTGTGTGGTTGTGTTCACAGCAGGGTGGTGTGGAAGTACAGTGTGTTTGTGGTGGTCTGTGTTCACAGCTTGGGTGGCTGGGAGTACAAGTTGGTTGTGTTTGGTGGTTGTGTTCACAGCTTGGGTGGTGTGGGAGTACAGTGTGTTGGTGGTTGTGTTCACAGCTGGTGTGGATGTTACCGTGTGTTCCTTGGCAGTAATGGCATTGCTGTTTACAGCTGCGGGTGGTGTGGAGTACACTGTGTGTTTGGTGGTTGTGTTCACAGTTGGGTGGTACAGGAGCTTTTGGTATCTTTGGTTTGGCTTAGGTTGTGTTCACAGCTGGTGGGTGTGGAGTACAGTGTGTTTGTGGATTGTGTTTCACAGTTGGGTGGTGTGGAGTACAGTGTGTTGGTGTTTCTGTGTTCACAGTGGGTGGGTGTGGAGTACAGTGTGTTTTGGTGGTTGTGTTCACAGCTGGGTGGTGTGGAGTACAGTGTGTTTTGGTGGTTGTGTTCACAGCTGGGTGGTGTGGAGTACAGTGTGTTTGGTGGTTGTTGTTCACAGCTGGGTGGTCCTGGAGGAGAGTTATCAGGAGTGTGCCTTTTGGTGGTTGTGTTCACAGCTGGGTGGTGTGGAGTACAGTGTGTTTGGTGGTTGTGTTCACAGCTGGGTGGTGTTTCACAGCTGGGTGTCTGGAGTACAGTGTGTTTGGTGGTTGTGTTCACAGCTGGTGGTGTGGAGTACAGTGTGTTTGGTGGTTGTGTTCACAGCTGGGTGGTGTGGAGTACAGTGTGTTTGGTGGTTGTGTTCACAGCTGGGTGGTGTGGAGTACAGTGTGTTTGTGGTTGTGTTCACAGCTGGGTGGTGTGGAGTGTGTGTTTGGGTTGTGTTGAGTACAGTGTGTTTGGTGGTTGTGTTCACAGCTGGGTGGTGTGGAGTACAGTGTGTTTGGTGGTTGTGTTCACAGCTGGGTGGTGTGGAGTACAGTGTGTTTGGTGGTTGTGTTCACAGCTGGGTGGTGTGGAGTACAGTGTGTTTGGTGGTTGTGTTCACAGCTGGGTGGTGTGGAGTACAGTGTGTTTGGTGGTTGTGTTCACAGCTGGGTGTGGAGTACAGTGTGTTTGGTGGTTGTGTTCACAGCTGGGTGGTGTGGAGTACAGTGTGTTTGGTGGTTGTGTTCACAGCTGGGTGGTGTGGAGTACAGTGTGTTTGGTGGTTGTGTTCACAGCTGGGTGTGTGGAGTACAGTGTGTTTGGTGGTTGTGTTCACAGCTGGGTGGTGTGGAGTACAGTGTGTTTGGTGGTTGTGTTCACAGCTGGGTGGTCTGGAGTACAGTGTGTTTGGTGGTTGTGTTCACAGCTGGGTGGTGTGGGAGAGTACAGTGTGTTTGTGGTTCACAGCTGGGTGGTTGGAGTACAGTGTGTTTGGTGGTTGTGTTCACAGCTGGGTGGTGTGGAGTACAGTGTGTTTGGTGGTTGTGTTCACAGCTGGGTGGTGTGGAGTACAGTGTGTTTGGTGGTTGTGTTCACAGCTGGGTGGTGTGGAGTACAGTGTGTTTGGTGGTTGTGTTCACAGCTGGGTGGTTTGGAGTACAGTGTGTTTGGTGGTTGTGTTCACAGCTGGGTGGTCTGGAGTACAGTGTGTTTGGTGGTTGTGTTCACAGCTGGGTGGTGTGGAGTACAGTGTGTTTGGTGGTTGTGTTCACAGCTGGGTGGTGTTGGAGTACAGTGTGTTTGGTGGTTGTGTTCACAGCTGGGTGGTGTGGAGTACAGTGTGTTTGGTGGTTGTGTTCACAGCTGGGTGGTGTGGAGTACAGTGTGTTTGGTGGTTGTGTTCACAGCTGGGTGGTTTGGAGTACAGTGTGTTTGGTGGTTGTGTTCACAGCTGGGTGTTTTGGAGTACAGTGTGTTTGGTGTTGTGTTCACAGCTGGGTGGTGTGGAGTACAGTGTGTTTGGTGGTTGTGTTCACAGCTGGGTGGTGTGGAGTACAGTGTGTTTGGTGGTTGTGTTCACAGCTGGGTGGTGTGGAGTACAGTGTGTTTGGTGGTTGTGTTCACAGCTGGGTGGTGTGGAGTACAGTGTGTTTGGTGGTTGTGTTCACAGCTGGGTGGTGTGGAGTACAGTGTGTTTGGTGGTTGTGTTCACAGCTGGGTGGTCTGGAGTACAGTGTGTTTTTGGTGGTTGTGTTCACAGCTGGGTGGTGTGGAGTACAGTGTGTTTGGTGGTTGTGTTCACAGCTGGGTGGTGTGGAGTACAGTGTGTTTGGTGGTTGTGTTCACAGCTGGGTGGTGTGGAGTACAGTGTGTTTGGTGGTTGTGTTCACAGCTGGGTGGTGTGGAGTACAGTGTGTTTGGTGGTTGTGTTCACAGTGTTTTGGCTGGGTGGTGGAGTACAGTGTGTTTGGTGGTTGTGTTCACAGCTGGGTGGTGTGTGAGTACAGTGTGTTTGGTGGTTGTGTTCACAGCTGGGGTGTGGGAGTACAGTGTGTTTGGTGGTTGTGTTCACAGCTGGTTGGAGTACAGTGTGTTTGGTGGTTGTGTTCACAGCTGGGTGGTGTGGAGTACAGTGTGTTTGGTGGTTGTGTTCACAGCTGGGTGGTGTGGAGTACAGTGTTTTTGTGGTTGTGTTCAGCTGGGTGGTGTGGAGTACAGTGGTTTGTTTGTGTTCACAGCTGGTGGTTGGAGTACAGTGTGTTGGTGGTTGTGTTCACAGCTGGGTGGTGTGGAGTACAGTGTGTTTGGTGGTTGTGTTACAGCTGGGGGTGGTGTGGAGTACAGTGTGTTTGGTGGTTGTGTTTACACAGCTGGGTGGTGTGGAGTACAGTGTGTTTGGTGTTGTGTTGGGTGGTGTGGAGTACAGTGTGTTTGGTTGTGTTTCAGCTGGTGGTGTGGAGTACAGTGTGGTGGTTTTGGTGGTTGAGTGTGGTTTTGTTCACAGGTGTGGAGTGTAACGTTGTGTTTGTGTGGGTGGTGCTGGACAGTGTGTTTGGTGGTTGTGTTCACAGCTGGGTGGTGTATTGGTGGGTGGTTGGTTTACAGCTGAGTGTCATGTTTTACACGGTGGTGGGAGTACAGTGTTTTGGGTACGATGTGGCACACTGACAGTGTGTTTGGTGATTGTGTTCACAGGTTGGGGGAGTGTGTTTGGATTGTGCTCAGTTGGGTGGTTGGCGTCAGAATATGCGCAAAGATTGCAGGTGAGCGCCTCAGGTGGCTTGAGTAAGATCCTGTATCGACCAGCACCTTGAGCAGCTCTTGAGCAGAAAAAGCGCAATATAAAAGTGATTTTGTTCACCCCGGGTCCCCCATGTGTTTGGTTTTAAAATGTGGTGTGCAGACATAGAGAGAAATTGTGTTTATATGTTAAACGGATTGTGAGAGTACAGTGTGCAAACGTCTGTGTACAGAGCTGGTGTTGGCTTGACATATATTTTGGTGTGTATTCACACATGTTAAAGTGTGTTTGATGTCCCAAAATTTTGTAAGTTTTTAAATAGGAGTGGTGTGGATGTTGATGAAAGTATTGCAATGTTAATGAATTTTTTGTTAAAATCACCTAATTAGTATTTTTTTACATACGTTTGTGTTAATTGTTTGTTTTAATTGTTGTTGTTCTCTAAAATCACTATGTACAGACTTAAATTAAATGAATAAAAGTAAATGAAATGAAGCTACGAATTTTCTTTTCTATCTACTTCCTTTCTCCAAAAAACCAGGCTGAACTTCTTGTACAGCGCATCCTACTTGTGAGTGGATAATATCCTCTACTTTAGTAACAACACATTGTCTCTTGATTCTCTATTAAGTAGTGTCTATCCATTAAATGTTAGATATTTACAAATAGATAATATAACACAGTATTCTGTTCAGAGCTGCGAATTTGGCTTGTTTCTATTGTTACGTAAAATGTTTTATGTCCTTTGAAAATGTAGTTAATTTCTTTTAAAATCACCTAATTAAAGTTTTACATATTTTTTTTTAATTGTTTTTTAATTGTTCTTCTAAAAATGTGTACAGATCTTAATATCGTGATAAAATAAAAGGTAAATGAAGTAGGCTCTTCATAAGGCATAATGGGAGCCCGATGGGCTGGACGTGGGTTCGAATCCTGACTTCAGCAAGGATTGTATGGCCAGCGCTTTGAGAAGCTCTCTGAGCTTGTAAGTGCGCTATCTCTCTCTTCTTTCTTTCTTTGCTGCTTTCTTTCTTTCCCGCTTTCTTTCTTTCTTTTAAATAAAACTGATATACATATACAAAGTTAGTCCCATACGACGTGAAATTAATGTTGGAGATCACACTCTACTAACTACCATCTACAATCCCCCCCCTAAGAGTAGGTACTAACCTACTCACTACTGGGCGGTACTACTACTACTTACTACCCAAGCTAAGACTGCGCCTACTAGTACTACTACCAACTACTACTACTACTCTACTACTCGACAACTACTTCGCTACTACATAAATACTACTATGTGTTGTTATACTACTAACTACTATTTTTCTACTACTGTTACCTACTAAACGTCTGGTGTTTGCTTTAACAATGTACTATTTTGGAATACTAATTCAATGTACTACTACTAAGTTAGATTACTACTTATTTACTACTACTACTTTATTGTTATAAAATGTCTCTTCTATAGATATCTGAAACTACTACTACTACTTGTCATGTACTACAATGACTACTAATACTACTTACAAAGCTGTACTTACTGGCAGATGGTACTACTACTAACTACTACACTATAACTACTAGCTGACTGGCAGATGTACAAATGGCACTACATAATACTAGCTGATGCAGACTACTACAACTACTACTGGCACTATAATAAGCTGACTGGCAGATGGTACAAATGGCACTATAATAAGCTGACTGGCAGATGGTATAAATGGCACTATAATAAGCTGACTGGCAAATGGCTGTTATGCAAGCGTATGGGGGAGAGAGGGATGGGGTTGGGTAGGACCTGGGCATACGTGAGCTTGTGTTGTTTGCATCTCCTCCTCCTCATACTGCTGCTACAACAACAACAACGACGACGATGACGATCGACGACGATGACGATCGACGACGATGACGATCGACGACGATGACGACTACTACTACTACTACTACTACTACTACTACTACTACTACTACTACTACTACTACTACTACTACTACTACAGTGAACTTACAGGCAAATGGCTTGGGTTGTGGGAGCGGGGTTGACAGTTTGCAATACAGTAGAGAAGGCCCGAGTACATTGTGTGTCCACCGCAGCTTGACACGGGGATTTGGGTTGCTGCTGTCCTGCTGCCTTCTCCACTCCTGCTCCAACACACAATACAATAAACCATCATCATCATCATCATCATCATCATCATCATCATCATCATCATCATCATCATCATCATCATCATCATCGTCGTCATCATCATCATCATCATCATCATCGTTGTTATCATCATCATCATCAACTTCGTCGTCATCATCATCATCATCGTCATCATCAAGATCATCAAATTCATCATATCATCATCATCATCATCGTCGTCGTCGTCGTCGCCGTCATCGTCATCGTTGTCATTATCATCTTCATCATCATCATGATCATCATCATCATCATCATCAACTTTATCATCATCAACTTCATCATCATCGTAATCATCATCATCATCATCATCAACATCATCATCATCAGCATCATCATTAGCATCATCGTCGTCAACGTCGTCGTCTTCGTCATCATCATCATCAGCAGCAGCATCAGGGTTATCGTCGTCGTCATCATCAACATCATCTGTCTCGCTGTAATGATCATTATTCACAACCATCACCTACAGCTAACACATACATGGATAATCCGCACTAGAAAAATTGTGCAGGGACTAAAGTTATTTCTGAATTTCAATGGTTGTCGGGATGAACCTAAATTTAAATAATATTGCTCTGTTTTCGGAAATAGACCGAAATTAGAAGCAAATCATAATTTTATTCTTCCCAGTAGGCTTCCATCCATTAATTGTTCAGTCACGCGTAAGATTATTTTATGAAATATTAAAAAGTAATATGGTTCTATCCAAGCACGCCGATCAATTCATTTATTCGATCGATTTATCTTGGCTTCAAGGCAGATCGGGCCAAGAGAAAAGAAAAAGAAAGTAAGAAATGATCGTCAAAAACATTTTATTTACAAACATTTCAACAACAGTCTACCGCACGTTTCGGCCAGTCAGACGGCTACTGCCTTTGAAAATTACATGCTTCCAGATTCCCGTGGCTAATTCTTCTTATTATTATTATTTAAAAAAAAGACTGTTTAAATACATGTATTTCCAAACAATCTCAATTACGTCCCCTTAAACTAAAAAAATGGAAATCGTCTACATTTACTCCTGGAAAATATCATAACTTTTGTTTTTGCAATATTTATGCAAAAACCAAATTTATTACAATGCAAATTCAAAGCATTCAAGGCTTGCTGCAACTGTTTCAGATAGAATGACAGTATCATCTGCATATAATAACAAAAACAAATGGAAAGAAATGTTCAATTTCAGAAATTTTAAAATTTCTTGCTACGTTTTGCGGCAAAAGCAAACCATTGACATTTTGGGCCAAGAGGGATTTTAGATCATTAAAAAACAGACAAAATAACACAAGTGATAAATTTCCCCCTTGTCGCTCTCCAGAATTACATTTAAATAGCTTTTTGGTATATATCTTTTATTACAGATAACACTTTTCCTGAAATACCACTGCTCAATAACTTATCCCCCAAAAACATTTTTCTGTATATTATCAAATTTTTTTTATATTCAACAAATGAACTCACAAACTTTTTCATTCGATGCAAATAAATCTCTATTAAACATTAAAGGGCAAAAACATGATCAGTGGTTGAAATTTTTAAATCTAAATTCAGATTGCTCATTGCCTAACACATTATTATCATCTAAAAAAAAGCCTGAATTCTATCGTGAATTACGCTTGTAAATAACTTACCTAATTAAAATTAAATTAAAATAGCTATACCTTTATAGCTATCAACGTTTAACCTATCACCTTTACCCTTGTACTGTATAACGGACAAACTATACCAACTGACATGCACCAGTCACCGGGGGCTATATTACAGCATAGTACCTGGTTATAAAGCAGAAACGAGAAAGATGGAGAGTAGACAATTCTTTGACACTCTCGAAAAGAAGATAATTGCAGATTGTGAGAATTAGTCCGGCTGTTGTGTTTCCTGTCTTCTTCTCCTCCTCCTACTTTTATAAAACAAAATAATTACTATTCAAAATGAATATGCAACGTACATTCCAGATTTTCCTTATTTATTGTAATCTCATTGTGTCCTGTTTATCTAGCGTTATAAATACATAATAATAATAAATGTAACACGTAATAAGCACATAAAAAGGATAATGCTGTTTAAATGCGTGTTTCCCCAAGGGCAAACCCAACTGAAGTGCCTCTGACTGGCGTATCAATGTTATTTTCAATTGCAAACAAGGCGGCAAGCCCACCAAATGGATTTCACGACAATCACAGACAGAGCCCCAAAATAAGCATTTTCAAATTTGAAAGAGAGAGACAGGCAGACAGACAGACAGAGACAGAGACAGAGAGAGAGCAAGACACAGACAGAGAGAGAGACAGAGACAGACAGATAGAAACTAAGAGAGACAGACAGACTGGAAGAGAGACTGACAGGGGGCCAAACGGACAGACAGGGTGTTACGTTGAGACGCGCGCGATGGTGCGTGTGGGACGCGCGCGATAGATCTGATCGTTTTATTTTGCAAAGCATGCAATAATAGAGTGTATTTATCTTTGATTTGATTTTGCGTTGTTGTTAGAAGAAGCTTTGTATAACGTTGGTAATTTTAGGTGATCGATATTATTTGAGAATTTTCTAGAGTTGGTTGTTTGCTATCGATCGAAGTTTCGCGATGGGTGTAGTAACAGCTGAGAGATTCTTTTAGCCTAAATATGGTTATATGACGTGAGACAGTAATGACGAAGTTTGATTTGATTGGTTGTAGTGCGTCACGCTGGAGTGTTCTGAAAGTTGAAAGTTGTAGAGAGAAAGTGAAAAGCGATTGAGCGATTGTATGCAGTTGTTGATGTACGCTGAATATACAACATACCAATAACAAAGCTTTGATGTTCAGGCAGTAGCCGGCCAAGCGCTTCTATCCCTTCAGATGAGAATTCTAGACTGTGTACGCAGGCATTCCACCTCCATAGATTTAAAAGATCTTTACACTCATTACCTAGAAGGGTGATTGATTGCCAGATAACAACCCCTCTTCTACCCTCCCCCCCTCCCTCTCCATCTTCAGCAAGCGTGCTTTGTGGGCTTTACTGTGCGGTTAGGCACCGCGCTTTCGTTCAGAAAGCAATCCGAATTTCACCCCGTAAGGGTGACGAATAATGCCTGCCGTGTTATCCAATATCCATCCCTATCCTATTCGGACAAGAGCATAAACCGAGTTCTAATCTATGCATGCATGCACGAAGAATCCCGGTCCCTTGATCCTATCCTATCCTATCCTATCCCGTAACTCGAAAGTCGTTAGGGCACCACAGATGATCGTTTAACCAGCGTAATCCATCTTCCTCTGTTCTCAGCAACCCTCATGGCTTCGCTCAGTGTTAAGCCAGTCCATTCTCGAATGTTGTCCTCCCATCTCTTTTTCTGTCTCCCTCTTCTTCTGCCTCCTCGCACCGTGTTTTGCAGGATGGTCTTTGCAAGACCTGATGCTCTGGGGACGCAACCATACCATCGGAGATTCCGTTTATTCACCAATGTGAGCATGTCATCGTATTGTCCAATGGCTTGTGTGATGGTCTGTCGGACTTCGTCAGTGATTTGCTAGGTATAGGAAATGCCCAGATGTCTTCTGCAGCACCTCATCTCCATGCTTTGTATTCTTTGTTGTAGATCTGCTGTGAGGGTCCATGTTTCGCAAGCGTATAGAAAGATGGAGATGTCAAGGGAGCGCAGCAGCCTTACCTTGGAGTGTAGACTGGTGGTCCTTTCTTTCCAAATGGGCTTTAACCTTTTCATGGCAGCAGGTGTTTGTGCGATCCTGTAGAGGACATCCTGTTGGAACCTATTGTCCGATACAATGGCTTCTAAATATTTGAAGCTATGCACTGTGTTGAGAGATTAACCTTAGACGTTGGTGTCCATGTTGATGCCATTGGTGTTGTTGGTCATCAGTTTGGTCTTCTCTCCACTTATTTTCATATCAAAGGCTCTGGAGGTGGTGTCAAGCCTCTGTACCAGCTGTTCTTGTTCCTCTCCAGCCAATTCATCAATGTCACTCGCAAAACGGAGTTTGGAGATTGCTCTACCCCCTATGATGATCGTGCCTTCGTGATCTGCAAGGACATCTGATACGATGCGCTCTTGGAAGATGTTGAAGAGTGTTGGAGAGATTAGGCATCCTTGACTCACTCTGACTGTTATGAATCAGTTCCCGATGGCGCTGTTGTGGAGGATTGCACTGATAGCCTTGCCATACATGTTTTTGATGACTTGAATACTGTTAGGGCTGATGTTGTACACTCTCATGGTTGCCCACAGAGTTGCATGCCAGACTCGGGCAAATGCTTTCTTGTCTACAAACACATGTTATTTTTGTCTCTTGATATTTTGCCTAAAAATGGGACAAAAATGGGTTGGCCTCGGAAGGAGGTGCGGTGGGTCGGAAGGCTACACACGTCTCAGGTGAACTATCTCGGTACCGATATAAATTTTAACATCATTCCCAGTGATCTCCTGCTTTGTTGCCCTCCTCTTTCTCCTTCTTCTTCTTCTTCTTCTTTTTCCTCCAACTCCTCTGCCATGTTTTCATTATTTAGTAAATCCAGCTCCTGGGATCACAACCAAACAACGTGAGAATATTGGGAATTACTTCTGCACACACACATACACACACACACCCACACACACACACACACAACTCTCTCTCTCACACACACACACACACACTCACACACGCATACTCACACATACAGACGTACACAAGGTTAATGTACATATAATTATTGTAGAAATGGTTTCTTAGTGTTTTGTCTTAAATCCTAATTAAATCACATGAAAGTGATTTTAGGAACACGTACTGTTGTGTTTGTACATTACATGTGTACTGTGCCAGCGTTTCATTGTTATGTTTTGACGTGGGTTGTGGCCTTAATATGTCCAATGTAACATTGTTTATTTCATAACAAATGTCTTAGACACTCCTTCCAACACACAAACAGTTGAGAGACAAATTACTGTGACTTCAAAACACAAATGGAGTTCAGAAGTTCAGAAGACCCATGTAAGCTTACCATGTAATCCTTTACGAACTATACAGTCACTGCCCTAAGACGTGTACAGTTACTCCTCTAATACAGCGCATTAATCAAGTTTAACGTCCCGACCCGCCCGTCGGCCGTATCACCAATGGTAGGGGTGGAGGTTAACCTACAACGTTCATCCTTTCACCGCATTTCTTAAGGCGTGAACTGTAACATCGTGTTCCTCCTTCATCATCTTTTGTTCATGATGTTTCGTCCCCAGCGCAATACATTCAAAAAGATAGGCTTATAGATCTGTGATACAGGCGCTCGTAATCTGGATTTAAGGGCGTCTCTCTCTCTCTCTCTCTCTCTCTCTCTCTCTCTCTCTCTCTCTCTCTCTCTCTCTCTCTCTCTCTCTCTCTCTCTCTCTCTCTTATTATATTAAGATCTCAAACTCGTCAACAAAAATCGCGGGTCATCGCATTTTGCAAATATATATAAGCGAACTCGAAGATTTCTCCCGAAAGTGCGGTTCAATCGATTCAACAGATATTCATTCAAAATATCCAAAATATGCGCAGTCTAATTTTAAACCCCCTCCTATCCTATCCCGTAAGAGGTGGGAGGACAATATTCGAGAATGGACTGGTTTGACACTGAGCGAGGCCATGAGGGTTGCCGAGGACAGAGAAAGTTGGAGTGCGCTGTTTAAATGATCATCTGTGGTGCCCCTACGACCTACGACCTTAAACCCGCTCACTTTCTGTAAAAGTATAAAGTTTATATACGGGCACTTGTAATAGATCAGAGAGCAACGCTGTTGTGCTTGGGTATCTCTCGTATTCAGATTCGGGCGTTTGTGATCGTTGGATGGATCAGTCTATGTTACATCTCTTATACCTGCCTCATCTGAATCTCTGCCTCTGTGTCTATGCCTCTGTCTGTCTGTCTGTCTCTGTCTGTCTGCCCCTCTCTCTCTCTTCTCGTCTCTTTCTATTCTCTTTCTCTCACGCTCCCATAATCTATTTCTTACGCTTCTTCCCTCTGTTCCCAAACATCGTGCATTCATGTCACCTTCCCGCCGTCAACTCATTAACTATGTTGCCAACACCATCGTCATTGCGATCATCATCATCATCATCATCATCATCATCATCATCATCATCATCATCATCATCATCATCATCATCATCATCATCATCATCATCATCATCGTCGTCGTCATCATCATCATCATCATCATCATCATCATCATCATCATCATCATCATTGCTGACCTTATCGGCGATCAGTCTCGCCGAAATTATCATTACTTTCAGTAAACAAAAAATAAAAAAAAGTAAACAAAATTAAGCATTACAATAAACAAACATATTAAACTGTCTTACCAAACAATAACAGAACTCCTAGCAGCAACATCCTCCGGAATAAAACTAGTCCACTGGTATCCTTGGCCATATTTGATTTTCGCACTGTTTCACTTGACCAAACAAATCCTGAATTTTTGAAAAGTCACAGATCCTGAACTAAAATTCACACCAACTCCGATAATATTTCAAAAGATGCAATCCTGGAATATATAAGTTCCACTTCACGACTCAATTTCATTAAATTTTTCAGAGGGGGTAATCTTCATTAAGAATGATTAACTCCTCAAAAATGCAATTTCAGTCAGGCATTGAGAGGTGGCAAATCATGGATAGGAAAGACTAAGTCATCCACAATCCAAGTAGTGTTGTGTTGTTTTATTTTTTAAAAGAAGGGGACACTCATCGACCCTCCACAATCCAACGTCACTGAGATAGAACAATCCTTTAACCACAAAGATAATTATTTGTTCACGCCTTCATCATAACGATAGTCCCTTTAATAACGTCTCTCTGCTTGAGCACTTCGGACAGACGATGGCCTCAGTCAGTGGTTGGTATCCCCGTTTGCAATGGTTACCGAAGAACGCCAATTTTTAATCCTAGGAGTTAACAGAGAGCGTTGTGGCCGCGTGGTCTAAGGCGGCACTAACTAATTGCCCCAGGCCAGAAACCAATGGCGCCCGACAGATGTGGGATCGATCCCGGCTCTGGGCGTTTCTCCGAATATTATTTACTTTCGACTCGGGCAACGCCTCGGCAAATTTGTCCGGGTACTCCGGTTTGCTCCCTTAGCAAAATGTCAAAAACAACTAATAATAGGTAGGTTGGGTTTGGACGCGCCACAGGCTGCGACTGCGCCTTCCCCAAAAGAGGCGGCCCAGAATTTCCAGATAAAAAGGGAAATAAAGTGTCAAAAATCAAAAATCAAAATTAAAAAAGACCTAATGCTATCTCTCTGTACTATTCGTTGATTGCATACCTGATGATGTTATATCTATTCGATTACACTATAGATGAATTTTAGAGACATTTCCGTGAGAGAAGAGCGGTAACTATTTAAAGTGATGTCGATAGAATAATTAAACATAGATCAAATACGAAGCTTATTTGTTATACATGGCGTTGTTGCTTCAGTACATAGTACGGAAAGGAAGAAGAAGAAGAAGAAGAAGAAGAAGAAGAAGAAGAAGAAGAAGAATTAAACAGATATAATTGTTTCAGTCTCTTATGCGATCCGACGATAATACGCAAAAAGATAACGACTATTACAACAACAACAAACGAACAAACAGCGTAAAAACTTTTTGGACGCGAAATGTACATTTCAACAATATTAACTGAATCGTGTTCAAAGAAAGCGAAAAGACAAAACGTTAAATAGCCAACACACTTTGTTGATGCAATATGCACTTTCCAACAATTAAACTTAATTGTATTCACTGCTGCTGATCCTCTTGAATAGAGAATACCCCGCATTATTTTAATAAATACATAAAAAGTTCACCTACCACTTTTCACTGTGAAGAAGGAAAGGTCCTACGATGCTATCATAATCATTACCACGTCACGGGTAGCTCAGTTGGTAAGAGCGTCATTCTAGTATTTATACAGTTCCGAAAGGTCGCTGGTTCGAATAAACAAACCGGATTGGTCAACGTCGTCGATCATATTATTCTTCTTCTTCCTTCTTTACCAACAACTGGCCCGCTGGTGTCAGTATAAATCGGTCCAGTAGTCACCTATATGCGAAAGTGTCGTGTGACTTTAATCTACAAACAACAACAACAGCTATCATAATCATAACCACGTCACTGTTAATTTCTTCTCTATTTTCACTTCTTCTTCTTCTTCTTCTTCTTCTTCTTCTTCTTCTTCTTCTTCTTTTTCTTCTAACTTCGTATACGCCTTAATCTTTTCACAACCTCCAAACACAACCTCGGGATGTCACGATTTTATCCCTCAATTTTTTTTCCAAGTTCTAAATCCTACTACTTTCTATTGTCTGTCCATTCCTGTGTCCTGTCTGTGCACCAGCCGCTACTGCAAAGTGTCCGGCTCAAGTGTTTCTTTCTTTTTTTTTTAATCTGCTTTCATCTTCAATGATTGTGGTGGTGGCCACAGACGATGAAGAAGAACCGAGAGGAGTACTGTTTTGGCCAGCCCTGGTCACCACTGTCACAACAACGTCACCACTAAAACTGAGCAAGGCACAAAAGCCCTACGAAAAAAGAAAAGGAAAGAAAGAAAAAAAAAAAAACTCTGCCGTATAATTCACTTCCCCTGTTAAATCTTATGTTTTGTCTCTGCCGTGGTATAATAATTACGATTTTCTTAACCGTCTTGTCTACGTCTAACCAATGCCTGTTTTTGTTGTTATTAGTAACTTTAGTACATTTTTCAAAGTAAGAATATCTTATCCTATCCTATCCTATCCTATTCCGTAACTCGGAAGTCGTTGGGGCACCACAGATGATCGTTTAACCAGCGTACTCCATCTTTCTCTGTCCTCAGCAACCCTCATGGCTTCGCTCAGTGTCAAGCCAGTCCCTTCTCGAATTTTGTCCTCCCACCTCTCTTTCTGTCTACATTTTCTTCTGCCTCCTTGCACCGCGCCTTGCAGATGGTCTTTGCAAAGCCTGGTGCTCTGGTGATGCGGCCATCCATCGGAGTTTCAGTTTCTTCACCACTGTGAGCATTTCATCGTGTTGTCATCGTAATGGTCCGTAAGACTTCGTCGCTGGTGATTTGCTGGGTATAGGAAATGCCCAGAAGTCTTCTGTAACACCTCATCTCCATACTTTGTATTCTTTGTTGTAGGTCTGCTGTTAGGGTCCATGTTTCGCAAGCATATAGGAAGATGGATAAGGAGTGCATCAGCATTCCCTGGGATTGTAGACTGATAGTTCTGTCTTTCCAAATGGGTTTCAACCTTGTCAGGGCAGCAGTTGTTTGTGCAATCCTGGAGAGGACTTCCTGTCGGGACCCATTGTCTGATACAAAGGCTTCTAAATATTTGAAGTTATGCACTGTGTTTAGGGATTGGTCTTGGACTTTGATTTCCGCGTTGATGCCATTGGTGTTGTCATCATTTTGGTCTTCTCTGCACTTATTTCTATTCCATTGGTTCTGGAGATTGTGTTTCAAGCCTCTATACCAGCTGTTCAAGTTCTTGTTCCTCTCCAGCCAATCCATCAATGTCATCCGCAAAACGGAGGTTGGAGATTAGTCTACCCCGTATTTTGACTGTGCCTTCGTGATCTGCAAGGGCATTTAACATGATGCGCTTCAGGAAGATGTTGAAGAGTGTTGGAGAGAGTAGGCATCCTTGACGCACGCCGATTGTTGTTCTGAACCAGTTCCAGATGGTGCTGTTGCGAAGGACTGCACTGGTTGCTTTGTCATACAGGCTTTTGATAATTTCAATAATGTTAGGGCTGATGTTGCACGCTCTCATGGCTGCCTGCAGAGCTGCGTGCCAGATTCATGACAAAGATGTTATTGGGCTGTAGGTATTTCTCGCACATTATTCTAAAATCGAAAATCTGCACAGTGGTATTTTGCTTTGCCCTGAATCCTGCTTGTTCTTCAGCTAAGATTTTTTCAGCTTGGGGTTTCAACCTGTTGAGTAATATTTTTAGGTGGACCTTGCTTGAATGGCTAATGGTGCGGTAATTTACACACTCCTGAAGACTACCCTTTTTGGGAAGAGTGATGACAAGCGACTGGGTCCATGTTGTAGGCCACTCCCCACCCTGCCAGATCTTGTTACAGATAATGGTGAGGACGTCAATCATCCCTTCTCCTCCTGCTTGAAGCAAATATCTGGTATGTTGTCCACTCCCGCCGACTTCCCCTTCTTTAGCGATTGCACTGCTGCCTCAACTTCTCCTCGGAGAATTGGGAGGAGGATTTCTTCTTCTTCTTCTCTGTTCTTGGGACAAGCTAGAACTGATGTGTCTCTGTTTGGTGTGTGTTTGTAAAGCTTGTTTTCTTTAAAAGTAAGAACATAGATTTTTTTTTAATAAATCAAGATTGACAACTTACTATTATTTAGAAAATTTAAAAATGTGTAAACTTTACGTTAAAAATATTTCAAACTGTGGACGCGGCATATCCATATCGATTTTATTGGGGAAGCAACTTATACTGTTTTAGGTTACTCCATGTCCGTGGAATAGTATTAAGTACTAAAAGGAGAAATAGGAGGAGGAGGAAGAGGAAGAGGAGGAATAAGACGACGAGAAGAGGAAGGAGGAAGATAAAGATAGAGATTTTTAGTACCTAGGAGATCTAGCAAATTTACTATACCTGTCCTTTTTGAATGATTTGAGTTTGCTTAAACTGATCGATGACGATCCTTGGATAGTCCACCATTGTTCCTCTCATTATGACTGACCATAGCAAAAGAACTGAGTCTCAAAGCGACAAAATAGAGCATACAAAGGCTACGGTCAGTAACATACTACTACTACTACTACTACTACTACTACTACTACTACTACTACTACTACTACTACTACTACTACTACTACTACTACTAGGAATTCATTTTACTATTCCCATGAAACACTCAAAATTATTCTTCCAACCAAAACTGACCCTTAGCCTGCTTCTGTTTTTGTCGTTGCTGTTGCTCTATCTGTCGTTCCTGCCTCTGCTACTGATGAGGCTGATATTGTTTGGCTGTTAATTATAACTTACGCATTACCTAATAATTTCTTATAATTACGTATTACTTAATCATTTTTTATAATTACGTATTACTTAATCCTATCCTATCCCGTAACTCGGAGGTCGTAGGCGTACCACAGATGATCGTTTAACCAGCATACTCCATCTTTCCCTGTCCTCAGCAACCCTGATTGTCTCGCTCAGTGTCAAACCAGTCCATTCTCGAATGTTGTCCTCCCACCTGTTTTTTCGGTCTCCCTTTTCTTCTACCTCCTTGCACTGTGCCTTGCAGGATGGTCTTTTCAAGACCTGATGATCTGGTGACGTGGCCATACCATCGGAGTTTACGTTTTTTCACCACTGTGAGTAGGTCATCGTGTTGTCCAATGGCTTGTGTGATGGTCTGTCGGACTTATTACTTAATCATTTATTATAATTACGCAGCTGTTCCAGTTCCCTAGCAGCTTCTCAAGGTTGACCGATGCAGGATCTCACTCAAGCCTTCCTGGGCGCCCACAGGCTGCCTTAGGCACATAGACCACGACTAAGGAATGGGGGAGAAGGTGCCTAGTGTGTGTAGGGTGTATTTGTGAAGTTAGCACTCACCCGTCTAGGACAGCGGCCTCAGGTTTTTTTTAGATACTGCCAGCGTGCGGAGTCTAGACTTCCATTTATTTTCTCCTTCGAAGTTGTTGTTGGTGATTTAACAAACCTTAAGATTACACATTTCACAGTCACTTATTCTTTCCCCTTTCACAGTGTGTGTGCTGCCCTATCAAGCCTGAAATAACCTATTTCAAAAGTACGGTTAATGAAACTGTAAATCAAAATCAATCCTTATTCATTTGTCTATTGGTAGAATTCAGGTCACAATACAATACAATACAATACAATACAATACAATACAATACAATACAATACAATACAATACAATACATCAGATCTTTGTGTCAATTATTCACATTGCGTACCTACAAGTGGAATATTGCCATTGGCGCGGCCGCAAAACTAAGCCTAAAATGTAGAAATGAACAAATAAAAATATCCATGCATTTTCACAGGCCTAACTGAGAATATTTCCAATCCTACCCCCACCCCCACTACTCCATCTCCCCCCTCTCTCTCTCTCACTCTATCTCTCATTAAATTTAAATGATATATGTTTTCAGTTAACTGTTTTATCTTAAGTATAGTAAGTTCCCTTGTTGCAAAGTTAGTTCATTTTTATTTTAAATCTATGTTCGCTTGTGCGCGAGTGCTGGTGTATGATTGAACTATATATGTGTCAATGACTGAAAGGAGGACTGATTATACAATTAATGCTAAAATCATTTTCTTCTGATAAAATATTGAATCTCAAACTGTCCCTATCTCTTTCATTTTCTCACAACCTCACGTATTAACACACACACAACCACACACACACATAGACGTACACACACACATGCACACACACAAAACACAAACATACACACACACGTACACAGAACACACAAAACGTTATACTAAATTCACATTAGACAGCAGAAAAGGGTTAGGGCAAGGGTTATTGTATAAGGCAACTAGCCCTTACCCTAACCCTTTCTAGAAAGTGATTATTTGTCTCCTATAATGAAATAGGTCGAATATTTTCGTTGATTTGAATGGCAAATTTTCGTGTCGATTGCACTGAGAGATGTGCATCAGAAAAACATCTTTTTGTCTACAACGACACTCACATGCACTATTGTGACTTCCCAATTGTCATTGAGCAATTCGGTCATCATCATCATCATCATCATCATCATCATCATCATCATCATCATCATCACATCATCACATCATCATCCTCAATCATCATCACACCACATCACATCATCATCATAAGGTCATCATCAATCATCATCATCACCTACTAATCATCAGCATCATCATCTTCTTCTTCTTCTTCTTCTTCTTCATCATCAATAATAATCAACAATTTATTTTTTTCTTCTTCTCTCTCTTGTTCTTCTGGTTCTTCTACTGGACACTTCTGGTTTTCTTTCTTGTTTATTGTTCATCTTCTTCTTCATCATCATCATCATCACCATCCATCATCATCATCATCATCATCATCATCATCATCATCATCATCGTCGTCGTCATCGTCATCATCATCACACCATCAGCATCGTCATCATCATTATCAATCCTCATCCTCATCATCACCGTCTTCTTCTTCTTCTTCTTCTCTTCTTCTTCTCTTCTTCTTCTTCTTCTTCTTCTTCTTCTTCGTCTTCTTCTTCTTCTTCTTCTTCTTCTTCTTCTTCTTCTTCTTCTTCTTCTTCTTCTTCTTCTCTTCTTCTTCTTCTCCAGTTCACTGTCGGTCACCGTGCAGTGAAGACGTGTTTGCTCGCAGCTCCGCTGACTATAATAATAGTGTTCACTGTTTTTCAGCCGAGTTTCTAATTGTTCATGAGCGAAATATACATTGAATACTGACTGAGTAGTCTAATTCTAAAGACTTATAGGCCTAATATGGCTGATTTGGGAGAGATAATTTCTTCCAAAAGAAACGATGAAGTTTCAAGTGCATTTACGCCTATGCGAAATAAACGCAAAACGTCTACAGACCCAATTGAAGAAGAAGACCAGGCCGTCAAGCAGCGGCGTCTGACCAACACTAGTGCTACGTCCTTCTCCGCCGCCTCTAACGGCTGCGATGACGACGATGACGGTGGTGATGTTGACAATACTTCGAAATCGGGCGGAGAGGCCTTGTCCGCCACACCCCCGACAACTGGGATGAAGATTCCATACAACAAGACAATGATTACACTGAAGAGCAGGGATTGGATATGAGTGATAGTGAGCCTGGTCGTGCGTCATTAACTACAAACAGCCATCAGTGTCAACGGTCAGAGTTGACAGAGAAAACATCGACAGAATTAAAGAAGAAAGACAGATGCAGTACCAAGAAGCCGGGTGCTGGAACCGCCCAGAAACCACCCAAATCAGTACCGTTAGAAGAACCGGAAGCCTATTTGTTCCCGGTGGTCCTTGAAGACTTGAAAACAGGAGCAGCCCACTTTGAAGCTTTATGCCCGTATTCGCAAACTGCTTTCGATACGATCGGACTAAAACCGATCAGAAGGCAGAGGAGATTGGCATCAGGAAGATGGATGATCGACACCAGAGACGAGAGAGACCAGAGGAAGCTTGCACATGCCACTGCTCTTGGCCACATCAACGTCCGTTGTTTTATTCCCAAAGCCCTCACGCACGGCGTCATCCGTCCATTTCCCTCGCACAAGGCATCGAGAAGATAAAAAATTGCCACGATGCCATTATAAAAGTACAGAGATTGAAATTCTGCGACAAGAAGGAAAAAGATAAGGAAAAAAGATTCAAAGATAGCAGAGCTGTGAAAATCACCTTCCAGCTGGCTGACCTGCCCAAGACCTTGATCGTAGGATCGGAGATTTTCACTGTAGTCCCCTACGTGGAATCAGTACGGCGCTGCACTAAGTGCCACAGACTTGACCATTCAAGTGACCAGTGTCGGACACGGGTCAAGCTATGCCCTAGGTGTGGAAAAGAGGCGCACGGCGGCGAGCCATGTAGCGGTCCTCTGCGCTGTGTCAACTGCCAAGGCGACCACTCAGCGGCCTGGCACCAGTGTCCCAAATTCGTCCTGAGACGTCGAGCAAATGAAATCAAAGCAACAACCGCAGTGCCAATCGCCATGGCACTTAAGAAGGCGAGAGAAGAGGCAGGCGACTTAAGTCCCAAGGTTCCAACCTACAAGCATGAACACTTCTATCGACTCCCCGACTCAGATGTCGATTCTGGTTCTTCATTCCACATCACACCCAAGATGACGTATGCCGGCGTCACGGGAACGAAGCGGCAAATCCATCCACTTCACCCTCCCCCCAATCAGATTAAGGAGAGGGTAGGAAAGATGACAGTGTTGGGGAAACCTAGCGCTGTCAACACACCCAAGGCACGAAAAGAGTCTCCAGTCCTGCAGGCCTCCCAAAGTCAACGGGGTGAAGTCTCTGCATTGACTCCTGACGAGCTAGACCGTGAACAGACGGACGTGCTACAGACTGACCAACAGACTGACATCTCTTCGTCCATAGAAAAAATAATGACAAACATGATGCAGACTTTTGTTAGCCAAATTGACGGCCGCTTAAAAGCGCTTGAGCGTAAACCTGTCGCTCCGGCCACTGAAACTATTGTAGACAGCGTGATGGACAAATTGCACTCACAACGCAAGCGGCAGGCCACGGAGCTGTCTCGTCGTGTAAGAGAGATGTCAGACCAAAAAGAAACAGACCCGGTCACTGTTATGATTGGTAAACTCATGGAAGGAATGGTTGATGCAACAATTAACAATAAACCAGGCCCGCTTTTGAGTCTGGTGACAAAGTTGTATAATGAATCGAAAGGCAAGACCCAGAAAGCACCTGTGCCTATGTGGGGTGACAAACTGCAGTCTCTTGGTGATCTGGCCCTTGGACTTTATGACGTGGACCGGGAAGTACAAAAAGACGACTTGTGATGTTTTTTATACTCTCTCACTGTAAAAGGATAACCATGGTTACAGTTGTGTTCGTTATATTACTGGTCTTAATTCTATCTTGTGTTCTAATCAGCCCACTTGTTACTACGCAGGTTTATAGTAGACAAGTATATTTGGACACTATGACTGAACCAGGGCGGTCCCAATCGTCAGTCGTTCAATCCACTCATAGTGCTTCTGACGAGACAACTGCAAACACTGTCATACAGGACAGGGTGTCCCTATCTAAAATCAATGTGGCTATTATGCAGTGGAACTGCAGAAATTTGTACACTAATGTAGATACATTCAAACAATTTATCAGCTCTACCGACTGCAACATTATCTGCCTGCAGTCGATCGGTCGGCGCTCACAAGACCTGCCAGTGCTAGATGGTTATTTTTACCCACCTTTTTATAAACAGCGTCGGGACGGCATCGTGGCCGTAGCTACTTACGTCAGTGTGGACCTCCGCGCTCAGGCCGTCATGTCGCCGTGCGGTGTTGAAACTCTATCAGTGTGTGTACAAATTGTTTCCCAAACGTGCAACACTAATATACTCAACGTGTACTACCCGGACGGCTGTACAGGCAGGACAGACTGGCTGACCGGTATGGCAGCGGATGTCAGCTGGGTAGTTTTGGGGGATTTTAACGCTCACCACGCTCTATGGGGAGGCACGGGTACGGAAGCTAGAGGGGGTGGCACTGTCCTCGCCGAAAATATTGCGAACTCTAATCTATTTTTATTAAACGACGGCTCTCCCACTAGACTACCAGACAGAGCAGATCACATGCCGACTGCGATTGACCTTAGTCTCGTATCACCTACTCTGGCACCTATCACTTCCTGGGAAACAGTTCCAGATGACCTTGGGTCTGATCACGTCCCAATCATTATACGCATATTAAAGAAAACAGCGTGTCTAAGAGCCCACGACAACACGCCAAAATATAACTATTATAAGGCAAATTGGGTATTGTTTGAAAGTCTATTGGGTAGCGCGAACTTCCCCAGTGTGGATGATGTTAACTTACAGTACGAGGCCTATAGAGATGTTGTGTTAACCGCTGCCGACGCAAGCATCCCAAAGAAGGGGAGGGGGAGGAAGGGTGAGTTGGGTAATCCCTGGTGGAATGAGGATTGTAAACAAGCTATAAAAGACAAGAAACACTGGTTAAGAAAATACAAAAGAAGCCGGTTTGTGGTAGACTTTGAACGGTATAAGGAGGCCAGACTGCGCTGCAGGAAGACGGTGGCTGAGGCCAAGAAAGCGCACTGGGATAAGTATCTGCAGGAAAATGTGCAGAATTTTAAGGATGTAGGGACCTTGTGGAAAAAGGTAAAGAAAATGAAAAACAAAGGCGTTTTTCCTGAGCAGACTTTAGTTGTTGATGGTCAGGAAACGAAGTCCGATAAGGAAAAAGCTGACATTTTGGCGACTGTCTTCGCTGCTGCTAGTCAGTCTGCGTCTCTGCCTGATGTAGTTCGGCAAAACCGACTCTCGCAGAGTGCGCAGTTCACTGCACCAACCCCAGATTTGTCCTCCCCCCTTAACCTTCCATTCAGTCACGCCGAGGTCGTTCTCGCGATTAAAAATATCAAGAATGTTCGGAAAGCGACCGATTATCGTATGAGATGATTAAACATTTTCCTGCTAGCGTTCTTTTGTTTTTGACCGATTTCTTCAATAGATGCTGGTCGCAGGGAACCGAGCCTTCAGCTTGGAACAACGCTCTGATTGTTTCCATTTTAAAGCAAGGGAAAACTAAGCGGGATCCGAAGAGTTATCGCCCCATCTCCTTAACTCCTCACACGGGAAAGGTTTATGAGCGGCTGTTAAAAGCCCCACTTGAGCACCACTTGGAGAAAAAAAATACGATTCCGAGGCTACAAGCCGGCTTTAAAAAAGGAAGAGGCTGCACTGATCACTTGGTGCGCCTCTCTTCTCATATTAAGAAGGCCTCGGGCAGAGGTCACCCTACAGTTGCTACTTTTTTTGACGTGAAATCTGCTTACGATGCGGTGTGGCTGGACAGTCTCTATTTTAAGCTGGGCGGCATCGGAATTAACGGTCCGTTGTACAGTGCGATCACAGCGCTCACGCGGCGCCGTGTCATACGCGTTAAAGCTGGCTCTGCCGTCTCAGAGGAGCACGTGCTGGACATGGGGGTGCCCCAGGGAAGTATCATCGCGCCGATCCTATTCAATATCATGCTTTATGACATTTCTGAGATAAAATTAACAAAATCTAACATAGTTCTGTACGCCGATGACCTAACTCTCTGGTCAACCGCACCATATAAACGCTTCTCGAAAAGAACGTGTAAAATAATTCGAAATGGTTTTCAGTCGGATGTTAACAAGATTATTCAGTATATGGATGAAAACGGATTCAAACTATCACCCGATAAGACAGTATTCATGATTTTTACAGCCAGACACAGATCACTGGACTTGTCTAACTTCTACATAGATATCTATGGTAAAACAGTTAAAGCCGCAACATCTGCTAGGTATTTAGGTGTCAGTTTTGATCACGCGCTTTCCTGGGGTCTTCATGTCCAGCATCTCTTGAATAAGGCATCTTCTGCGGTCGGCCTCATCCGGTCACTCAAATACGTCGAGGGATGCAATAATATCAAGGCCTTGCTACACGTAACCCACGCGCTCATCCGTAGCCGCCTGAGTTACGGCCAAGAAGCCTTTTTCGCGGCTCCCCGTACTACTTTGTCAAAACTGCAATCCAAAGAATGCACTGTTCTCAGGATGGTGCTAGGACTGCCCAAGAATGCGCCGCAAGAACTCGTGTACCGTGAGGCCGGCTGGTTGCCGCTGGAGCGGGAAAGGGAGCTGCGATGTGCCCAGTATGTGGTTAGGGCTCAAGCAGTAGACAATTCCACTTCGGAAGAAATACTTTTAGACTTTGACGACACGCACTCCCAAACAAACGTCTCCCTGCGCCGACGGCACCACACAGTGGCGGAAAGAAACTTGTCCATAGCAAACTACATAGAAAACCTCAGTACAAAGGCTGGTGTGGACGGAGCTCGCATAGACATGCAGCCCCCATGTCCTGTCCCACCCTGGTTATTAGAAAAAGCTACTTTTATAACGGACTATAGTAGCATCTCTAAAAAGGAAAACCCTATATTGTTAGCCACTCACGCTAAAGAATTAATCAACACCGAATTACAAAACCATCTTAAGATCTTTACTGACGGGTCAAAACAGGACAATGGCCGCGTAGGTTGCGCTTTTACGATACCCGCCCTGAAAACTACAAAAACGTATCGGTTAAATGATAATGTTTCTATATTCTCGTCAGAACTGTTTGCTATATATATGGCATTAACACATATTGCTGATCTTCCAGTTACTATTAACAATATTGCGATTCTCTCAGACTCTAAATCTTCAATTCAGGCATTAGAGGAGGGCGGTAGAAACAGAGGATGCCTGATTAAGGAATGCCAGCTTCTTGTTCATCAGCTAATCACTAGGGGGACGGGTGTTACGCTGATCTGGATTCCTAGCCACGTGGGTATTGGGGGCAACGAAGCAGTCGATGCAGCAGCAAAAGGGGCCTGCAGTCTGGCCGAAGTTTCTGTCCACATCGGCTACTCAGTCAGCGAGCTCTGCGAACGGCTCAGGGCTGCTGCCAGAGATATGTTTTCAGCGGAGCTGAAAAACATTGCAATAGTCAAAGGCTGGTTTGATGGCAATTGGTATCCTGGAGGTGTTCATCCTAACTTGCCCCATTATCTTTTGCCACTATTTTATCGTCTGCGTACACAGTCCCTGAGGTTTAGCTATATTAAACAACACTGTCACTGCTCTCACTTATTAGATTTTCAGCATCTATTTTCTTGCGCCAATATAATTCCTATGTTTGTAAAATTGCAAAAATACGGCGTTGCCCCATCCCCTGCTTTCCTGCTATGTAAGCATCCAGTATTTGGATGGCAGGTAACTGAAACATTTATTAAAGAGTTATCTCATTTAGAGATTGCAGCGCTAATTTAATTATCATGTAGGATAATAGCTGGACTCCAGGTCTATGCAGCTAGCCCTGCTGTTCGTACCTTCCCGCTGCCTTGAAATGAAGTTGCTCGTGACTTGGTAAATTTGTATGAGGGATTATGTGGGTATGATTGCCCATGTATGCACCTCTGCGTGTACGTCAATGTGTGTGTGTGTAGATGTTAGGAGGAGCGATGTATGTAATTGTTTTTTGTGCTTATTGAGACATGATTTTAATATATGTTTCTAATTTTAAATATTATTTGTATCTTTTAACCTTTGAAAGTGGTACGTGTCTCTATTTTGTGTTCTCTAAATTGTAATATGCCTGCCCTGTTCGTTTGTTTGGTAGTCTTCCAATAAAATTTTATCGATTGTTTTAATTTTTAAAAAATATATATATATTTTTAAACGCTTTGCCTGTATATTTAACATTGAATGCTTGCCGTATTCCTGTTCTTTGTGCGCTTTAACGTAAAGGAAGTAAACTAATATGTTTTTTGTGAAACCTATTATACATGATATATATGATTGGTGTGTGTGTGTGGTGTGCGTGCGTGTGTGTGTGTGTATGTATGCCTTAATGTGTGTGAGAGTATTGCTGGGGATGCGCGCACGGTTGTTGGTGCTTTGTCTTGCTTGCCGCAGAGAGGAGGGGGGAGTGGGACAGCCAGTGGGTGAGAGAGAGCGTGAGATCGAGATGGGGAGAGAGATAGTATGTTAAATTGTACTTATACATGGACGATTCTGTTGTCTAGTGTGTCAGTGTGATTATTTGTAAATTCCAATGTATGTACGCTTCATTTGCTTATTTATGTATTTATTTATATGATATATGTATGTGTTTTTTTTTTAAACAGAAAATGCAATGTCTATGAGTGTTGTCAATGTAAGTTTGTATATAGCTCTTTTTATGCATGTAATTGCCTGTGTAAATTTAGGCCTACTGTGTATTCTATTTCATGTTTTACTGTTAGTTTTTTAATTGATATTTTATTCACACTTTAAAATCCATTTTGTATATGTCGTCTCGAATGACCTTTGGTTTTAGCAGACGTTAATAAAATATACTACTACTACTTCTTCTTCTTCTTCTTCTTCTTCTTCTTCTTCTTCTTCTTCTTCTTCTTCTTCTTCTTCTTCAGTCCCATACATTTCCTTTTCTCGTCTTCCCCACTGCTTTAAAGTTTTACAGTCGACATGTTTATAGGAGCTTCAACAAGGTTATGTTCTTCTAGACAGCGCCTGACCTTTCCTAAGTTCGTTCTATAAACCCAAAATGTGGCAACCTTTCCAGGTCCAGCTTTCACACGCTGCTTAATGTACGTGCGCGACATCATCAATCCGGCTGAATGGCCTAAGGCGTGATATTTCAGCGCCTCAATGCAGCAAGTATCGTTTTGGCTGAAGGAGAGAGAGAGAGAGAGAGAGAGAGAGAGAGAGAGAGAGAGAGAGAGAGAGAGAGAGAGAGAGAGAGAGAGAGAACAAAAGGGAGAGAGAGAGGGAGGGAGAACAAGAGAGAGAGAGAGAGAGAGAGAGAGAACAAAAAAGAGAGAGAGAGAGAGAGATGTATAGTATGGGATATTATGGGATGGGAGAAATTAATCGTTTCCAACGTATTCAACTTAATGATGATGATGATGATGATGATGATGATGATGATGATGATGATGATGATGATGATGATGATGATGATGATGATGATGATGTGATGATGTTGGTTATGATAATGACGACGACTTAATAGAAGAAGAACAACAACGACTACAACTTCAACTACTTCAACTACAACAACAACTACAACAACAACTACAACAGTAGCAGCATCAAGAACAAGAACAAGAATATATAAATATAATCAGGATGTGTAAGGGGGTAAGGGGGTGGGAGAAGAGAATTCTACTCTCTATGCACAAGGGCTACAACCAACGTTTAATTTATTCGCATAAATCATTTACATTTTGTAATCATTTGTTTGAATGGAAACTTGGGACGGGTCACAAAATTACAAATTAAATAATTTGTCTGGTTCAATAAACCGAATGTGAATTTCTGACAGTTTAATTATATGTTTCCCTTCACCTATAAGGAAGAGCGAGAATTTAATTGTGACAGTGGAGTCGGATGTAGGAACGGAGATACTTAAAGTGGCTTTGACTCTATTTTAGAAATTTGTACAGTAAGTATGTGACCAAAGAAGAATGTGTTAATTAATACTCCTTTTTGCGATTGGATCTTTCCGTTAAGCGTTTGTTTGTTGTTTTGTTTAAATTAAAACAAAGCTTGTAGCTTATTTGCTTGAGGGCCCGAAGCTTGCCGTGAATCTTAACGGAAATGCCCCAAGGGGGTGAAACAGAGCTATCAGCAGCATAAGCTCTATGTTGGACCTCATTTAGAAAGCGGGAGAGATTGTAGCTATAGTGGTACAATACACTATACTCTGCGACTGAGTCTGGGAGTGCCAGGAGACTCCTTTGACCCCCTCGAAGAGGTCCTTTTGTCCTCAATAGATACCACAACACTTCAAGTGTGAATCAGATGTTGGATTCGCTGGGGTGGTCGTCTTTGGAATTGCGCAGGAAGACATCTCGCCTATCGATGTTATACAAAATCAACAGAAAACTGGTGCACTGTCCCTCCATCCTCAGTAAGTTGATCCCACTGTCTCTCCGCCAACGCAGAGGCCATGACAGCCAATTTAGCCGCATCACCTGCCGAACTGAGTACCGTTCATCCTCTTTCCTACCCCGTACTATAAAAGACTGAAACGCCCTTCCCCAGGAGGAGGGGCCGGGTAGTTCAGTTGGTAAGAGCGTCTTGCTAGTAACCGAAAGGTCGCTGGTTCGAATCCCGGATTGGTCAACGTGTGATCATATTATTTTCCCCTTTACCAACAACTGGCCCGCTGGTGTCAGTATAAATCGGTCCAGTAGGCACCTATATGCGAACGTGTCGTGTGACTATAATCTACAAACAACAACAACATCCCCAGGAGGTAGTGGAGGCCAAAACTGTTGATGCTTTTTGTTACGTTGAAACGCGAATGATAATATGGCTGAAGCGTGTACGATAGATCTAATCGTTTCGATTTGCAAAGTATTCAATAATGGAGTTTATTTACCTTTGATTTGAGTTTGCATTGTTGTTAGGAGAGGCTTTGTATAACGTTGATAATTTGCGTTAGTCGATATTATTTGAGAATCTTCTGGATATGCGTGTTTACTCTTGATAGAAATTTCCGGATGGATATCGAAGGTCGTGAATGTTCCCGGAAGTAGAGAAAATGTGAATGACGTAAGTCAGTGATGACGATCTTTAGTTCGATTGGTGGCAGTGCGTCATTTCTACCACGTACCAAATCGTTCCAGAAAAGAGAGAGGTTATTTAATCGTGAGCCGAGTCGCTGTTGAGAGACAGTAAAGTTGTTGATAGTGATTTGGAAAGTTGCTGTGAAAGTTGTTGAGTTGAATTGAGAATTGTATGCAGTTGTTGATGTGTGCTGAATAAAAGTGGAAAACTTCATACGTCGACTTTGTGACTTGTATGCAGATTTGAGCGGGTTGCGTGAATAAACGAATCTGAGTTACACCCTATCAGGAATTCAAGCATCGGGGCTGAATCAGATACTGATAGAAAACACCAACATCGAACAGAGTGTAACATTTTGGGGGTCAAGCCGCGATTCACGCCATAGCCAAGGGTTCAACTGCTACAACAAGCGAGTCAACGTTACGAGAGGCAGTCATCGAGGGTAGCCGCCAACGAGTTGCGTCGAGAGGGGCCAACATACTGGGACTACATCACCGATAGGTTCGGGTTGACTGCAAGGGCGTGTAGTCGCCGAAGAGTTGCTTCGTGAGCGAACAACAGATCGGGACTACGTGGCTACCGCAGGACTACGTCGAGGGACAGTCTCGGAGCTACATCGCCAGTGTTACAGAGAGCGGCGAGCGGACGTCGCGTCTACTTCAGCACAGTAGCGTATACATCAACACCAGCGTGGTGCAGCGTCGCATACGACGAGGACAGCGGGGCCTGCGTCAGCGAAGGCGACTAGTGACAAGCATCAGCGCTACTGCAGAAAGCGTGCTGTTCTAGAACAGTCTAGAAAGGTACAGCACAGTCAAGAACTTTCAAGAAAAAGAACTCTACAGTCAAGAACTTTCTAGAAAAAGAACTTTCCAGAAGCATCAAGATGGCTGACTTCTGGCAGAAAGGGGTTGAACTAAATCTAAAAGGCAAACAGTTGACGGAGTACGTCAAATGCCAGGAGAGAATATTGCGTGAAGAAAGAGAAGAACAGCGACGGCGCGAAGAACGAGAATTAGAAGAGCAGCGTCGCCGTGAAGAACGAGAATTAGAAGAAAAGCGTCGACGTGACGAGATGGAAGAGAGACGATTAGAGGCTGAGCGTCAATTCCAGTTAGAAATGGCGCGCATCCAACAACAGCAGCGCGCGCCACAAATTATCAGTGACTTCAAGGCTCCAAAATTGCCAGTGTTCGTCGACGAAAAGGACCAGATCGACAGCTATCTGGCGAGGTTCGAAAGGTTCGCCGAAAGCGCTAAATGGCAACGTCAAGACTGGGCGATCATACTCAGCGCACTACTGACGGGGAAGGCGCTCGATGTCTACAGTAGACTGTCGAATAATGACGCCAAAGACTACGACGTTTTGAAAGCGGCCCTATTGCAGTGCTACAACTTTACAGAGAAGGGCTACCGTCAACGCTTTCGTGAATGCCGGCCTTTGTCAGACGAGACACCAAAACAATTTGTGGAGCGCCTGTCATCATATCTACACAAGTGGGTGGAATTATCAGGCAAAGGGAAGACTTACGAGAGTCTCCATGAGCTGATCGTGAGGGAACAATTACTCAACGCCTGCCCTAAGGACCTCGCGATCCACTTGGAAATACAAAAGTTGGAGACGCTAAAAGACGTTGCTGAAGCTGCTGAAAGATATCTCATCGCTCATGAGAAAACGCTGGGGCCACCCAAGGCGACAAAACCATTTCAGAAGACTGCAAACCATGGGAACCAGGTCCAAGGGAGCCAGACGAGCCAGAGACAGACGGACTCCACGCCTCCTCCCAGGGAAAGGCATTCAAGAGGCTGTTTCACCTGCAACGCTACAGACCACAGAGCAGCTAACTGTCCTCAAAACAAAAGTAGCGGACAGCGGGGCAGTACGGACAATGCAGCGGCGGGCAACCGGCAGAGGCGGTTCTCCAATCAACGGCAAACCAGTAGATCTGACCATCAGGTGTGCGGCGGGAGCGTCATTCTTCCGAGTGAGACCGAGCGCACAGCTACCCCTGCGGACGTGCAAGAGTGCATGACCGATGGCCAACTTCTCCTTGCCAACGGAAAATCCATCCCCGTCGTCGCCAGCGCAGCTGTGACCGTCCAGAACATGCCTGTTTCAAAGGGACGCGTCGGAAATCATGAAGTGACTGTCTTAAGAGACTCTGGCTGCAGTGGGGTCATCGTCAAAGAAGACCTAATCGCTAAAGAACAATTCACTGGCGATTCTAAATGGACACTTATGGCCGACAGCAAATGTTTGAAAGCGCCAGTTGCGAAGATTCATGTCAACACCCCTTTCTACATAGGCGAAGTCGAAGCGGTTTGCCTGAAAAAGCCGCTGTATGATTTGATGATCGGGAATATCGACGGCGCGAGACGACCCGACGACCCCGATCCAGAATGGAGTCCTGCCTCAACCCAACGCGTCGAAGTTGTGGAGGAGGATCCATTGCCATTTCCCGATGGAGACCTTTCAGAGCTGCTACGGGACAAGGTGGCTACTCCGGCTCAGCCCTGCCGACCAGAGATCGTCGGTGCTGTTACTACCAGGGCCCAGGCCAAGAGAGACAAGGTGTCTACGCCACTGAAGGTCGCCGACAACTCCAAAGCTGCCATCGTGGACAGAGATAAGCTGATCCAGCTCCAGGAAGCTGATAGTACTTTAAACAAGTACAGGAACCGCCAAGACCACGTGACCAAAGGCAGTGGTACGGTCTATTTTGAGGTGAATGCCAAGATCCTGTACAGAATCTTCCAGCACCCGAGGGTCAACGGAGGTAAACCACTACGTCAAGTCTTGGTACCGTTACCCCTAAGGCGCCAAGTGATGGAAGTAGCTCACGATTCTATCATGGGAGGTCACCTAGGCATCAGGAAGACGTCAGACAGAATCCAGGCGGTGTTCTACTGGCCAGGACTTCATGCGGACGTCAGCCGTTTCTGCCGATCATGTGACATTTGCCAGAAGACCATACCTCGAGGAAGGGTCCCGAAAGTGCCTATGCAGAGGATGCCTCTGATCGACCGACCTTTCAAGAGGGTGGCCTTAGACTTAATCGGCGAAATAAGACCTCCGAGTGAAGAAGGTCATCGGTGGGTACTGACTTTAGTGGACTATGCGACTCGGTACCCAGAAGCAGTGCCACTGAAGAAGATTGACACTGAAACTGTAGCAGAGGCACTGGTGGACATGTTCAGTAGACTTGGAGTGCCTGAAGAGATCCTGACAGACCTCGGGACGCAGTTCGTCTCTGACTGCATGAAGGAGGTCAACAGACTGCTGAGCATCCGGCATTTGACTACGACACCCTACCATCCGATGTGCAACGGACTTGTCGAGAAGTTCAATGCTACGCTGAAGTCTACCCTGAAGAAACTGTGCAGCGAGCAGCCCAGACAATGGCATCGCTACATTAACGCCTTACTTTTCGCCTACAGAGAAGTACCGCAGGAGTCCACCGGCTTTTCTCCGTTCGAGCTGCTGTACGGAAGAACCATCCGAGGGCCGATGCACATCCTAAAAGAACTGTGGACGAAAGAAGTAGACACCCCAGAGGTGAAGAACAGCTACCAGTACGTGTTTGAGCTACGGGAGAAGCTGGAGCAGACTCTCGAGATAGCCAGAGAAAACCTGAAGAAGTCCCAGGACTGTGGAAAGCACTACTATGATCGTAGGGCTGTGAACAGGAAGTTTAAACCTGGCAACAAAGTGCTGGTGCTGCTACCTACTGATCATAATAAGTTGCTGATGCAGTGGAAAGGCCCGTACGAAGTGGAGACCGTGGTGGGGATCAACGACTACAAGGTGAAGGTCGGTCAGCATTCCAAGATATACCACGCCAACCTCCTTAAGCTGTACGTGGAAAGGCCATCAGAGACTGTGCACGCAGCCACAGCAGCTGTGACCGACAACAGCTTTGACAGCGAAGAACTGTTGGAACTGGGAGACTTCCACAGCAAAGAAGGCATCGATGATGTTAAGCTACGACCGAGCTTGACGGAAGGTCAAAAGATGGAGCTCAAGGACCTTATGGGCGAGTTTCCCCACAACTTCAGCGATGTCCCTGGCTCTACGACTTTGGTCGAACATGAAGTCCACACCCAGACCTGGAAGGAGCATCTGCAGACCTTGAGGGAGCTGTTCCACCGTCCCGCAGAAGCCAACCTGACCGTGAGACCCAGCGAATGCATTCTGGGAGCTGACAACGTCGACTGCGTCGGACATCCGATGGAAGAAGGAGACAACGGAGGACGCACTGATTCCGGGGAAGCCCACGTGATCATCGTCTTTGACCCTGGGCCGATGACGACCGCAACTGACGAGGGCGTCGATTCCTTGCGAACGAAAGAACACTGACCGTGTGGACGAACTAAGAATATTGGTAATGACAGACTTGAAAATGAAAAACGTTGACTGGGTAGATAAACTGTGAACATTGACAGTACCCAGAAAGACTTGCAGATGAGAAACTTTGAATCTGTGTGAATGAACTGAGAACGTTGATAGTGTTCAGACAGTCTGAAATAAGTTTTAATTCTGAACTTTGTTTGTGCATTACGTTTCAACGTTGTTGAAAGAAATTAGGTAAATTTCTTCTTGAGTGGGGGGTTATGTTACGTTGAAACGCGAATGATAATATGGCTGAAGCGTGTACGATAGATCTAATCGTTTCGATTTGCAAAGTATTCAATAATGGAGTTTATTTACCTTTGATTTGAGTTTGCATTGTTGTTAGGAGAGGCTTTGTATAACGTTGATAATTTGCGTTAGTCGATATTATTTGAGAATCTTCTGGATATGCGTGTTTACTCTTGATAGAAATTTCCGGATGGATATCGAAGGTCGTGAATGTTCCCGGAAGTAGAGAAAATGTGAATGACGTAAGTCAGTGATGACGATCTTTAGTTCGATTGGTGGCAGTGCGTCATTTCTACCACGTACCAAATCGTTCCAGAAAAGAGAGAGGTTATTTAATCGTGAGCCGAGTCGCTGTTGAGAGACAGTAAAGTTGTTGATAGTGATTTGGAAAGTTGCTGTGAAAGTTGTTGAGTTGAATTGAGAATTGTATGCAGTTGTTGATGTGTGCTGAATAAAAGTGGAAAACTTCATACGTCGACTTTGTGACTTGTATGCAGATTTGAGCGGGTTGCGTGAATAAACGAATCTGAGTTACACCCTATCAGGAATTCAAGCATCGGGGCTGAATCAGATACTGATAGAAAACACCAACATCGAACAGAGTGTAACACTTTTGCATCAAGAGCCTCCCACCGACCAGAATAGACAGTCAATCAACAACACTACAACTCCTCCCCTACCCTCCCCCCAAATCCCTCTGTAACTAATCAGATCTGGACTGTCCATGAACTAGGAGAATGGCCTTTTGTGAAACATGTGCAAAGCCCTCATAGTGCCAGTAAAATCAACAAATATGATTGTGGGCGCCTACGGAAAGACAAGACAAGACAGAGGTTTTACAAAGGATTGATCAGTCAGGCCACTGATGATAGCAGGCGATCTTTTTGAAACGCTCAAACACGACGTTTTGAATCAAATTTCCCAACAAATACACACACACACACACACACACACACGCAATTACCGTATTTCATCTTTCCTATACAGCACTTTTTCAGCTCAAGGGTTACTGAATACGCTTGGCGGATACAAGATTTAAGCCGACAAACGGCACCCACTCGCAGCATGGAGGCTTAGTCAAGGTGTGCTAGGTTTTACATTTAACACAGCTTAACAAATTTAAGATGCAATTTGTCGTTAGCATTTACATTTTCAAACCTCCAAACTTCGCTGTCGTACAGAATTACAGGCACTACATATTTGTTAAACATGTCTATTTGTAAATCAATAGGCAGTTCAAATATATACATTTCTTAACATTGAAAACATGGCTGTACTGGCAGAGTTACACTAAGATACAATTGATTTTTTAAATTTATAATTATAATTGAAAAGAACACCTAAGTATTTATATTCCCACAATATGTCAACCCTCTCACTGTAAAAAGAATTTGTGACAACTTCTCACCTTGTAGAAGGCCAATATTGCAAGTTAAAAAAACCCTGAAATACATTGACTAGTTTTTACACAGGAATTGGCTTTAAAGTACATGTCTTATATAACAGTTTAAACATTTCCACAGATACCAAAACGTAAGAGTTTTTTCCATAACCCTTAAGTTCTGGTATCTGTGGACATTCCTTTGAACACGCCTTTTTATAATCTAAATATGATCTCCTTCTACAAATACCACATGTACTCATTTGCTCTGACATTATTACCAGACCATCATCTGTTATTACTATATCATCATCCTCGGTAGAATCCTTAAGCTTAACAATTTTCATAAACAGAACCTTCAGGCGATAAATAAACATCAGCACAAAGAAAGAGTTGGGGTCCATTCATATTTGGTATATTAATTTCGAAAAACAAAGCGTTCTTAGAGCTAGATTGGATGAGAGACAAGATGGTAATATTTATGTAAACTACTGTCTATTCTAATGTTTGACTTTCTACTACATTACATTACATGATTATTGCTTTAGGTCCAGCGGACTCTTCCGAGCCAAATCAGGTCCCGGCTACCTTAATATTATTTGACCTTAATATTATTTGAAATACTATCACGGACAAACAACCCGACTTCTACCCCACCCCCTCCCTCCACCCCCCTCCGATCTACTATTGAACACACGTCTATTTTTAGTAAAATACCCACTTAAATGTACTTTATCAAAATCGTCTACCGTTGTTTCTGTTCAACCAGTAATATCCCTAACGGTTGAATTACATATTAACTAACTTGAGGTTCAGATGGTTCACAATCACTTTAAATTTAACAGTGTGGTGCAAGAGGACGATATTTTGCGTTTGACAATCGGACGTAGGAAAGGCGTAGCGCTTGACAATAAAACGCACAGCACGTTAGTTGCTACTTTGAGACTGTTCCTGGTTTATTTTCCAATAATCTTCGTTCGAAGTTCAACCCGACCCCTAGCTTTGGTCATGCGTTTACAGACAGTTTATCTATTTGTAACGACCGAGTCTTAAAAATCACAGCAAAGAATTCCGGGTTTGTGTGCTCTATAAATGTTATATATTTTTCCGAAGCATGTGTGGGGCGTGGTGTGTGTGTGTGTTTGTGGGTGTGTGTGTGTGTGTGTGTGTGTGTTCTCTATGTTTGTTTATGTATGTATATATATGGGGAGAGGGGTGTTGTATGTGTGTATATATATATATATATACACATACAACACCCCTCTCCCCAATACATATGCGTGTGTGTGTGTGTGTGTATTGGAGAGAAGGGTGTTGTGTGGGTGTTGGCGAGGAGGGGGTGATGTGTGTGTGTGTGTGTGTGTGTGTGTGTGTGTGTGTGTGAGCGTGCGAACCTGTGCCTGTGTCCTTGTGCTATATGTGTTGTATAGTTTGGGGAATCAAATGAAACACTTGTCATGCGGTGAACCCAAACTACATTTACTCTACTAATCCTCAAATGCAGATCACACGAGTAATATTAATTTTTATTTTCCTGGCGGACTATACAGGTGGTGGAGGGGGGCGTGGGTTCGCATAGGTTGAACTGACGCCATAAACGTGTACAATATTCCCAGCTTCGGAGAGTGGTAAAAACCAGCCGGACCTCTGCAGGGAGACAACTCTTTCAAAATACTCGGAAGCACACGACAGTCAGTGAAAGCAGTGCAGCCCGTCAAGACGCACCTTTGGATTGTCTAACACCATGTTACGCTAAAGCCTCAAATGCACGTATCATCTCTTTTTTTTTTTTGGCGAGGAACAACGGTGAACGGCCACCTTATTGTTGACGCGTATAAGCTGTCCTCCTCCCAAATATTTCTCTTCAACATTTTTTTTCCTCAGCACTGTATGCGTCGTTCCTCGTTGATCATTGCTGATTGTCGCAGTTGATATCCATTGAAAGGTTGTAAATGTCAGATCAACTTCAAGCGGGCGCTTCGGCGGTTTTGCGTAAGATCCTGTATCGGCTGGCCCCTTGAGCAGCTTTTGAGCTGGAAAAGCGCTATATTAGAAGAACGACTAAATTACATTTTAACCAAGGTCATTGATATGTGGAAAACAGCCATTAGACAGCCGTGTCTGCGGCGGCTTTTGCTATTATTTAGAGGTTCTATTGTCGCTATAAACCTTATTTTTGTAGGATTTATGTTGTGTGTGATTTATATTTTAAATATGATTGACTGATACAAAATGATTTAAACAGGCGTTGTTATGGGAAGATTATGCAAATAGAGTATGGTCTGACACGGCGTGTCGCCTAAATGAATATAATCTTGGTATAAGTAGGGATTTATTATTTAAAAAAAACCGCAACCTTAAACACAAGCATTATATGAAGACGAAGATACAGAAGAAATTGAAGGATGATGCTGGCACTGATGATGATGATCATGATACATGTATAATGAAGAAATTCAATAATGATGATGCTAATGATGATTATGACTATGACGTCCACAATGATAATGATGATGAGACTCAACGACGATGAGGAGGTCATGAAGATAATGCCAACATACGACGATAACCACGGCTGCAACGAAGACGATGACGACAACGAAGAAGAAGAAGCAGAAGAAGAAGAAGAAGAAGAAGAAGAAGAAGAAGAAGAAGAAGAAGATGAAGAAGATGAAGAAGATGAACAAGAACAAGAACAAGAAAAGAAGGAGTTTTGAGTATTTTACGTCACGATGACTGAATGATGGAATTTGCAGTGCTGTCATACTAAAAGACCATCAAGCTTTACATTTCAGCTTCCCTTCTTGGGTCGGTTAACAATTTGTGCTGTGCTGCGCTGTGCTGTACACAGTCATTGCGGTGCTATTTTTAGAACAACGCTTGATGCCAATAATATATACAAATGACAGATAAATAGGCATGCAGGCAGACTGATAGATAGATAGATAGATAGATAGATAGATAGATAGATAGATAGATAGATAGATAGATAGATAGATAGATAGATAGATAGATAGATAGATAGATAGATAGATAGATAGATAGATAGATAGATAGATAGATAGATAGATAGATAGATAGATAGATAGGTAGGTAGGTAGGTAGGTAGGTAGATAGGTAGGTAGGTTAGTAGGTTGGTAAGTAGGTAGGCAGGGAGGGAGGGAAGGAGGTCGGTCGGTAGGTTGATAGATAGATAGATAGATAGATAGATAGATAGATAGATAGATAGATAGATAGATAGATAGATAGATAGATAGATAGATAGATAGATAGATAGATAGATAGATAGTTAGATAGTTAGATAGATAGATAGATAAGTAGGTAGGTAGGTAGGTAGATAAATAAATAAATAAATAAATAAATAAATAAATAAATAAATAATAAAAACAACTACTACCACCAACATCGCGACGACAACCACCGCCACCAACAACAACAGCAACAGCTAGAAGAAGAAGAAGAAGAAGAAGAAGAAGAAGAAGAAGAAGAAGAAGAAGAAGAACAACAACAACAACAACAACAACAACAACAACAACAACAACAACAACAACAACATCAATAAACCAAAGCAAAACAAAGCAGCAAATTGCCTCTGATTAAAAACAAAACAACAACCAAATTATTAAACAACCTTGCTGTGCACCATACATCAGGCTAAACGCACTATGTACTAAAACGAGGCAGAATTTATTTATTTATTTAATCCATCTTATATAGCGTGTTTGTAGCTCCAGAGCAAATCAAGGCTGACCAATACAGGATCTAACTCGAGGCGGGCCATACAGGATCTAACTCAAGGCTGGCCAATACAGGATCTAACTCAAGGCGGTCCATACAGGATCTAACTCAAGCGACCTGAGGCGCCAACTGTGTGATGAACGAGGAGAGATAGGAAGGAGGGGGAGCACCTCACGGGGGGCTGATGCCTACCGGGAAGTCGTCAGTAACAACCGGGCGAGAGGAGAGGGGGAGGGGGGGAGGGGGGCATGCGCTGAGCAAAGAAGGGCTGGATGGGGTGTCAATGCAGGGAAATAGAAAACAGTGTGAACATGAACAACAGCAAGAAGGCCTGCCAGACTGTGAAGCGGCTGACAAGTGTTAAACAGCCCAAGGTCTCCACGATCCAAAGCAAGTCTGGCATATGCCTGCAGAGGAACGGAAAGTCTAGGATAGATGGATAGAGTGCTGCTCTGACCTTTACAACCACACACCGGACAGGGACCCATCGGGTCTAGCGTGTCCAGAGAACAGAGAATAAAAAGAAATCCTCCCAATTCTCCGAGAAGAAGTTGAGGCAGCAGTGCAGTCGCTGAAGAAAGGGAAGTAAGCAAGAATGGACAACATCCCCGCGGAACTGCTTCAAGCAGGAGGAGAAGCGATGATTGACGCCCTCACCATTATCTGTAACAAGATCTGGCAGAGTGGGGAGTGGCCTACACCATGGACCCAGTCGTTTGTCATCACTCTTCCAAAGAAAGGTAACCTTCAGGAGTGTGAAAATTACCGCACCATCAGCCTCATCAGCCATCCCAGCAAGATCCTCCTGAAAATAATACTCAACAGGTTGAAACCCCAACCTGAACAAATCATAGCTGAAGAACAAGCAGAATTCAGGGCAGGGCGAAGTGCCACTGAACAGATTTTCAACATTAGAATAATGTGCGAGAAATACCTACAGCACCAACAACATCTATATCATGTGTTCGTAGACTTCAAGAAGGCGTTTGATCGAGTCTGGTATGCAGCTCTGTGGGCAACCATGAGAGTGTACAACATCAGCCCTAAAATTATTGAAGTCATCAAAAGCCTGTATGACAAGGCTACCAGTGCAGTCCTCCATAACAGCGCCATCGGAAACTGGTTCAGAACAACAATCGGTGTGTGTCAAGGATGCCTACTCTCTCCAAAACTCTTCAACCTCTTCCTAGAGCACATCAAGTCAGATGCCCTTGCAGATCACGACGGCACAGTAAGCATAGGGGGTAGAGCAATCTCCAACCTTCGTTTTGCGGATGACATTGATGGATTGGATGGAGAGGAACAAGAACTTGAACAGCTGGTACAGAGGCTTGACACCACCTCCAGAGCCTATGGAATGGAACTAAGTGCAGAGAAGAACAAAATGATGACCAACAACACCAATGGTATTAACACGGACATCAAAGTCCAAGGCCAATCCCTCAACACAGTGCATAGCTTTAAATATTTAGGAGCCATTGTATCAGAGAATGGGTCCCGGCAGGAAGTTCTCTCCAGGATCGCACAAACAACTGCTGCCCTGGCAAGGTTGAAGCCCATATGGAAAGACAGGACCATCAGCCTACATTCCAAAGTAAGACTGCTGCGCTCCCTTGTAATCTCCATCTTCCTAGACGCTTGCGAAACATGGATCCTCACAGCAGATCTACAACGAAGAATACAAAGCCAGGAGATGAGGTGCTACAGAAGAATTCTGGGCATTTACTATACCCAGCACATCACCAACGATGACGTCCGACAGACCATCACACAAGCCATTGGACAACACGATGACCTGCTCACAGTGGTGAAAAAACGGAAACTCCGATGGTATGGCCACTTCACCAGATCATCAGGTCTTGTAAATACCATCCTGCAAGGCACAGTACAAGGAGGTAGAAGAAGAGGTAGACCGAAAAAGACGTGGAGGACAACATTCGAGAATGGACTGGTTTGACACTGAGCGAAACTATCAGGATTGCTGAGGACAGAGAAAGATGGAGTACATTGGTTAAACGAACGTCTGTGGTGCCCAAACGACCTCCGAGTTACGGGATAGGATAGGATAGGATTTTTTACATAACAATGAGAGAGAGAGAGAGAGAGAGAGAGAGAGAGAGAGAGAGGGAGAGAGACAGACAGACAGACAGACAAACAGAGAAAAAGAGGCAGTACATTGTATTTAGTGAGTGACGTGAAATTCCGTGGTTATGGAGATCCATGATACGCCAATATACCCATTCGTCCATACAGCGAGGGCTATTCATAGATTAATCTCGTCATACATTATCAAAACACCAGAAGAGAAAGAGAAAGAGAGAGAGAAAGAGAGACAGAGAGACACAGAGAGAGAGACAGAGAGCTAGAAAGACAGACAATCAAACAGAGACACACACACAGAGTGAGAGAGACAGACAGGGAGAGAAAGAGAGCGTGGCAGACAAACAGACAGACAGAGACAGAGATTGAGATACAGTCAGACAGAGACACAGAGAGTGTGACAAGACAAGCCGACCTACAGACAGTCACAGAAATGATAACAGATTTTATCCAAGACTGTTACACTACACAAAGATTTCCATTCAAAATTATCTTATCCAGTGTCACCTCCACGGTACAAGGAAATATTTGGCAATCAACATCATGTGCATAACAATTATAGAGTTCACAAGGTCATTTAATAGCAATTGATTTTAGCAGCCTTACTGGTCGACCATTAATCTTGATCAAAATTCAACATCGCGTGATAGAACATGAAAGAATTAACCCAATGTTGGTGGCTCCTGACCTGCCTACAACTGTTTTAAAGGTCCCCGAGTCCAACAACGTGTTTATTTTATTTTATTTTATTTTATTTTATTTTATTTTATTTTATTTTATTTTGCTTTGTTATTACATTAAACAATGCTATTTTTTTTCGGTTTTTTTTTTTTTTGGGGGGGGGGGGGGAAGTGGGGAATGAATTTTTCATTTCTGTTCTGACAGCGAATTGTTTCCCCTGTTCAACGGTAAACCAACACTATAGCCGCGTGACCTTTGACCCTATTTCTGACGGATCCGCGCGACTTCAAGAGTGCCTTCTTGATGTCTGGGGTAGGGTATTGTTTATAATATCAACTTTATGTCTGGGGTAGGGTAGTGTTTATTATATAAACTTGATGTCTGGGGTAGGGTAGTGTTTTATTATATCAACTTGATGTCTGGGGTAGGGTAGTGTTTATTACATGAACGTGAAAAGAAAAACCCTACCGATCATCTTTGTTAGGGGTTATCCATCTTAGCGTCTCTAGTACGTGATATTTTTAGCGCTAGAGTAATAGCTATTATATAGGCAAAACAACCACGGAATTTATTCATTTAAACAATATATATGTTCTGCGCTTTTTTGGAATCTGGGCAATTCTAGAATTGGCCTGCGCAATTCTAGAATTGGCCTGCCCATTTTTTGGAATTCCAACATTGGTTAGGGTTCGGGTTAGGGTTACAGTTAGGGTAAGGTCCTAACCCTAACCCTGGCGGCCAATGTTGGTAACCAAAAACTATTATAGCCCCTTCTATAATACTACTAATTTCAAAAAAGCGCAGATTCCAAAAAAGCGCAGAACATATATACATATATAAGCTTACCTGTATATATATTATATATTTTATATTATATATTTAAATGAATCAATTCCGTGGTTGTTTTGCCTATATAATGGCTATTACTCTAGCGCTAAAAAATATAACGTACTAGTGACGCTAAGAGGGAGAACCCCTAACAAAGATGATCGGTAGGGTTTTTCTTTTCAAGTTGATTTAATAAACACTACCCTACCCCAGACATCAATAGTCTTATAAATATCCCCAGAAACAAGGTATATTTGTTTTTTTATGGTTATCTGGGGACACAGTTTGGTATCTGGGAACCTGCCTATGTTTCCGAATCCAAGGTAATTTTGAAAATGCAAGGCAAAGTAAGTTTCGTCTCCTTCTGTAGGCGACGAATTAGCTCAAGCTGTATTTGTTTCTAGGTCAACTGTCTTTTACCAATCGTTTGAGCATGTTTTCGAACCGATTGTTGAAGCCGGATAGTGTCCTCACTTGGTTTCATACAATTTAAGAAGGCAAATGGGTGTTGGGGACGGAAAAAGCGCAATTTTGTAGAGAAAAGGGTTAGTTCAAGGGCTAGGGCTAGATATACATGTACAACTAACCCTTACCCGAACCCTTACAGTAAAATTCCGCTCTCTCCGTCACTATTTAACAGTTTATTAGCATGTCCCCAGAAACAAGGTGGTTTATCTATTGAAAGAGTTTTTGTAGTTGTTTTTGAGCTGTAATCTTATGTTTTCAGTGGGGCGATACTCACTGTGAACGTTAAAATGATCTGTGGATGGGGCGTGGTCAATGTGGGTCCGTTTAAGTCCTAACAAACCATTTATTTTCGTTAATCATTTATTTACTTTTGTTTTTATTTAATTTGTATTTAGGAATTATTTTATTTTTAACTATTTATTTTCTAGATTTATTTATTTGTTTCCATTGTGAAGCAGAAAACAAACAGTACGCCCTACTAGTATTTAATCAAATAAAGAAGAAGAAAAAAAAATCAACAACAACAACAAAGTTAACGTTTTTTGTTTTGGTTTTTGATTGTATTGCAATTATTTCCTTACGGTGCCATCAAAACATCAACAACATCATCAACAACAACAAAGCGATTACAACAACAAAAGAAGCGCACCAACAGCAACGGCAACAGCGACTGCTATTAATATAAGCTATTATCACTATCAAAACAACATACTCATTATCATTCACTTTAAAATGATTTAAACGGTTTCAATGCATTTCGTTTGATTTCACCTGTTCTGTTCTGTTCTGTTTGTTTATTGTCTTTTCCAGCAAGCTGATAAGACATTTAAAAAAAAATAAATAAATAAAATTAAAAAAAATTGTTAGATTAGATTACCAACAGGAGAGTCCAGCAATACTTTGGACAGTTTGATTCCGAGTTGAAAATCTACATCACTGAAACTGACCTTCCCTTGCAATTCATATGGCAGTAAGGGCTTAATTTGATCACATTCAAATAAAACATGCTGTAATGAGATGGATGCATCACAAACACATTTTACATCTTTACAGTGCTTAGTTTTAATGGCATTGAGCAAAATTCTGTTAGTCATCGTAAGCACAGCTCTTGAGTAACCATTTAATGGATTGTCTTGTTTCTTAAAGTCAAGAGTACTTTTCATTATACTTTCAATTTCATTTTGAATTTCTTTTGAAGATTTCATAACTTCAATGTATCGAGAATTTAATTGTAAAGCACCTTGTTTAGCCCCTTTATCTGCTAATTCATTATAGAAAAAACCACAATGTGATGGTAACCAGCAGAAAGAGATGTTTGTGCCATTAATGATTAAGCTGTGAATAATATGTCTAATTTCTATTATTAAATCTCTTCTATTTTTATTATTTTGAGATTGTAACGCTTCTAGCACTGAGTCTAATTTCTATTATTAAATCTCTTCTATTTTTATTATTTTGAGATTGTAACGCTTCTAGCACTGACATTGAATCAACACATATAACTATTTGAAAAATACTGATCTGAAGACTGGATATGTTTCTTAGTGCCATTAAGATTGCTATCAGTTCGGCTGTAAATATAGATATATTCTTGCCCAAGTAAAATGATTCGTTCATTTTTAAATCAGGAATAACATATGCTGCACCTGTTTCACCTGATGATAAAACAGAACCGTCAGTATACACTTTTAAATGTTGAGAATAAACAGAATCTATGTGTTCACGAGCCTCAGTTGTAACTAAGTTACTATTAACACTTTTGAATGTGTTACAATAATGAATATCAAAATTACCCTTCATCATCTCCCAAGGAGGCATTGGTGAAGAAATATCTGTCTTAAGTCTTTTTATGTCCTCTACCGTAGAATCAATTAAGTCTTTAGTATATGTAGAAATCGTTTCTAAGAATCTAACATTTTGTGCTCGTTTTGGGTATTCTAAATCAGACCTAAACAACAACTCTTCATTAGTACTATTGCAAATAGTATGTGCTCTTACGATATATTTAACACAAGCCAACTTTCTCTGTTCATCCAGGGGCATAATTCCTGCTAACATATAAGCTTTAGATGTATTTGTATGCACGGGAACACCTAGGGCTAATTTTATAGCCTTGCTATCTAGACTTTTCAACTTATTTAAATAACTCTTCGGAGCTGAAAAATATGCTTCCTGCCCGTATATTAATTTAGATCTGACAAGTGAAGTTGCTAAATGAACGAGTGTCTTTATATCTTGACCCCAAGATTTTGTACTAATGATCTTTAATAAATAAGAACTTTTTAAAGCATTCTGAATTAAATACTCAATATGTCTTGTCCATTTTAACTTCCTTGTTAGATATACACCTAAAAATGTAATTGATTTCACCTCTTCAGATACATATTGACATATTTCACAGTCGTATTATTTTATATAACACAAATTACAATTTATTTACGCAGGACAGAAATATGCATAAATGTCATTAAAATGTGTAGACATTCGTTTCATATCATCATCATCATTATCATCATCATCATCATCATCATCATCATCATCATCATCATCATCATCATCATCATCATTATCACCATTCTCCTCCTCATCATCATTATCATGTTAATGTTCATCATCATGTTCCTTATTATCATCGTCATTATCGTCGTCATCATCATTTTCATCATCAACATCAACAGCAACAACATCGCCATCATCCTCATCATCATCATCATCATCATCATCATCATCATCATCATCATCATCATCATCATCATCATCATCATCATCATCATCAACAACAACAAAAACAACAACAAAAACAACAACAGAATTACTCTTTATTGTAAATCTAACTATAATTTTGATTGTTCTACATTTCCATATCTCAAAAACAAATTGCTCTTTAAACAAAAGAACAAAATCCTTGCTAATATTCACTTTAAAACAAATACCTCTTCCGATGTTTTTAAATGACATGTAAAAATACTATGCAAAGGTGTGGTAAAATAAACAACAACAACATCATTGTGTAAGCGTGGTGGAAACGTCAAGGTATCTCTATATAAAACCTGACTGTTGATCGATAACAGCTTACTTTGCACAACATTGCGAGCGTCCTTATCCTAAGGTAAAATTATGTGCACGATCACGATCACAAATATACAATCATGACCTAATTTTTTTTTTAACGCAAGTGAGACTGTTCGTGATACAATTAACATTGAAGTCCATTTGACGTGTAATGGCAAAAGAAAGCAACGCTCCTATCCTAACCTATCCTATCCCATAACTCGGAAGTCGTTAGGGCACCACAGATGATCGTTTAACCAGCGTACTCCATCTTTCCCTGTCCTCAGCAACCCTGATTGTTTCGCTCAGTATCAAACCAGTCCATTCTCGAATGTTGTCCTCCCACCTCTTTTTCGGTCTCCCTCTTCTTCTACCTCCTTACTGTGCCTTGCAGGATGGTCTTTGCAAGACCTGATGATCTGGTGACGTGGCCATACCTTCGGATTTATATATTTTTTTTTAAAAAAGAAAATCAACATGTTTAGTGTTTTTGAAATTAAGAACGTAATATTTGGGATAGACAGATATGACCACAACAGTCTTCAAGTTAAACTAAGCTAAACTTTACTATAACCTAAAGTAAACTACACTACACTACACTAAAATGAGCTAAACAGTCATGAAACACCGAATGCAGAGATGTGATTCTCGTCGAGCTTTCTTTTATACCATGATGTCCAAATTTCAGTTTGCCTATAGATTAAAATCTGAACTTGCCCTATTTTGTCTGTCCTTTGAAATGTCGGAATGGCAAATGTATAGGTGCGTCAACCACAAATAGTAACAAAGCGGGACAAATTATTCCTGTACAAATTTTTTTTAAATTTTAATAAATTAAATTTACCTGAGGTAACATCTAGACGTTTAGGGATATATATGGCCAGTACAGTTTCAACATCAAGACGTATGCAAAACACAAAATCATCTCAGAATATGTGATTAACCAAAGAAGGTTCAGACGTATGTACGTATCAACAGGCGCCCGATCCGGTGAGCAAGCACGACTAAACACACACACACACACATACACACACACACACCCACACCCACACACACACATACAGACACACCAAACCGTGTAGAAACGCCGTTGTGATGACTTTCATGAAACTCTACATACGTTACTTTGACATTTTTACGAATTTGTCCATTTTTTGAAGCTAACACTAACCCTAACTCTAATCCTAACCCAAACTTTAACCCAAACTCTAACCCTTAACCTAACCCAGCCCAAACCATAAGGGAACACTGTTTTGACGTCAAAATAACGGGGTCCGACAAAAGAAAGTACGTAGAGGTTCAAGTGTATGTCAGAATAAAGGCGTTTCTACCTAGCCACATACACACACACACACACACACACACACACACACACACACACACACACACACTCACACACACACACAAACACACACACACACACACACAACCGTGTAGGAACGCCGTTGTGATGACGTTTATGAAACTCTACATACGTCACTTTTTTTTAAGCTAACCCAACCCTAACTCTTACCATAACCCAAATCCTAACCCTAAAAATAACCCTAACCAGTAAATTAATCCTAACACAGCCCTAGCCCCAACGGAACACTGTTTTGACGTCAAAATAACGGGGTCCGTCAAAAGAAAGTACGTAGAGGTTCAAGTGTATTTCAGAATAACGGCGTTTCTACCTAGCCACACACACACACACTCACACACACACACGCGCGCGCTGCGCCTTTTCACATACACACGCCTACTCACACAAACGGCTCATTATCAATAAAACGTGCCAAATGCAGTTTCGAAAATCGCGGAAGAAATATATATTGATAATAATCTCAACATTTCATTTTTGAGGGTAGCTGGACCATTGCTATTTAAGAACATGTGGATGGCTTCGCCAAAAACACGAAGCAGGTATGAGTAAAGACTATAACATGCAGCAACAACACAAGTCTAAGGATACCAGCATTCTATTATCCCATGGACAAATTACATCGTCATACTAACACAGATTACAATAAAATGGTATTTAAAAAAAACGTTTGATTGACACACACACACTCACAGACACGCACACAAACACACACACGCACGCACACACACACATACACTCACACAAAACAAGTTCCCAGTGAATAATAATAATCAATAGACAATCACACACATATACACACACATACACACACGCACACACACACAGGAGGTAGCCATTTTACTTCCACCACCATCAACAACAACAAAACCATCTATTTCCAAAGTGCATTTTTCCAATGTGCAGAAAAAAAATCAAAGCACGGTCTCTCTCTCTCTCTCTCTCTCTCTCTCTCTCTCTCTCTCTCTCTCTCTCTCTCTCTATGTGTGTGCGTGTGAGTGCGTGTATGTGTGTGGGTGTGTATATATATATATATATATATATATATATATATCCTCTCTCTCTCTCTCTCTCTCTCTCTCTCTCTCTCTCTCTCTCTCTCTCTCTCTCTCTCTCTATATATATATATATATATATATATATATATATATATATATATATATATATATATATATATATATATATATATATATATATATATATACTAGTGGTTTTTGTACCCTGGCAAGCCAGGGTACACATGATGCTGTTTAAAATGTAGACAGAGAGAACTTTTACGGAAACGACCATCACCATACCCCCTTATATATACCCGTATCCCCGTTATGCCTACCCATGCCCCTTTAAACCTACCCGTAGCCCCCTTTTACCTACACGTACCACCCCATCCCGATCCTTGGTAGTAGTAATAATAATAATAATAATAATAATAATAATAATAATAATAATAATAATAATAATAATAATAATAATAATAATAATAATAATAATGAATATAGAATAATACAAATAGAAATCAGAAAAAACACCAAGGTTTTAAAATAAAATAAAATATAAGATATTATAATTGTTATAATATATTATTAGTTTATAAGTAATAATAATAATAATAATAATAATAATAATAATAATAATAATAATAATAATAATAATAATATTGAATATAGGATAATACAAATAGAAATCATAAAAAACACCAAGGTTTTAAAATAAAATTTGATATAAGATATAATAATAATAATAATAATAATAATAATAATAATAATAATAATAATAATAATAATAATAATAATAATAATAATAATAATTATTATTATTATTATTAGTTTATAAATAATAATAATAATAATAATAATAATAATAATAATAATAATAATAATAATAATAATAATAATAAATTAAAGGTTAAAAAAAAATAATAATTATTATTATTATTATTTTTATTATTATTATTATTATTATTATTATTATTATTATGAGCTTGTATAATAATAATAATAAATTAAAGGTAATAAAGCCTAAATTAAAAAGAAAAATATCCATATTTTAGTGTACTAAAAAAATAAAAATAAAAAAGAGGTCCGGTTGATATTTGAACCTGCGTCGCCCTGCATGATAGGCGAATGGTTTTACTAACTGAGCTACCAACGGTTCCTCAAAATTCCAGCAATTTTTGGGTCTATATGGGAAAACATGCTGAAACCTCAATTTGATTTTTAATGGAAGCGCGCGGAATGAGGCTATTGCAGTTTGTGGACATTTTGTTTATTTATTTATCTCAGAAACGGTTAAACGTTCGGTAAGGAAATGTCGGCTATAACGATTTCGTGGGTTTTGAGCACACAAAGGGCCGATTCACAGCACCCAGCACCTGCCCAGATCAGCGTCCATAGGAGACAAACTTTACAGTAGAGGCGAAGAAGGACTTCCGGCTAAGCAATTTATATATATAGATATGTGTGTGTGTGTGTGTGTGTGTGTTTGTGTTTGTGTATGTGTGTGAGAAAGAGAGAGAGAGCGAGACGAGAGAGATCATTTAAATTTTTATTGCAGAATATTGTATTTAGTTATGGAGATCAACAAAAGCTCATCGCCGCCAGTCTTTCCTACATCGTGAACAATCCCTAACACTAATAACATCCATTAGCCTGTACGTATGAACACCTCGAATTAAAATATTCAACATCTTGAATGATAAATGTGAACACCTTGAATTACAATTAAGAAAAATCTTGATTTAGAATTTTGAACCTAAAGGACAGACCCGCATGATCATTAGCATGTGCATGCGATGCTTGTCAAATATACACTCCTCCATAGACAACAGACACACTTTCATCACTCAAACATAGGCTGTAAAGGCAGGAGTATTAGTAGTAGGAGACGGAAAGGAAATGGAATGTTTAGTTTTGACATTTTAGATCAACTACCTCCAATACCATTTTTGATCTGTTATTACTTTGACCAGCCCCGGACAACATGATTGATTGATTGATTGTTGCTTTAGGTCCAGCGGACTCTTCCGAGCCAAATCAGGACCGGACAACCCCCGATCCGCTTAAAAGATCTGCTGAAACAACCCTAGTGGGAAAACTGAATGCCCTCCACCGGCCAGTCACTTTACAATAAAGACATCCCACGCAGGGGACGGCTGAGGCTTTACACCAACTACTCGAACCCCCGGTTACAAAAACAAAATAGAATACAAACATCATTATAAATTATCAACAAAACACATACATATAAAATGCCTATATTGCTAAATAATAACATCATAGGAAGCCCTAGTGACCACCCGGCAGAAAGCGTCCAATACTCCCAAGCTGATCCAACAGACCTCATACACAAACAAGGAGTCTTGTCCAGGAAGAGTTTTCAAGAAAAAAGGTAGGTCATTGATCTAGCGAAGAAGAAGATAGTATAGCAGAGTGATAGGACAGAGCAGGAATGGGAAAGAGCAAATGAGGAAGACAGCGACAGTGGGAATTTAAAGCACTAAATTTCCAGAAAGTGGGGATACTATTTATACTGAAACCCCCGGCACTCCAACGGGGGTACTGTTGCCGCAGTGAATCGATCATGCCTATAAAAGAAAGACAGGTTTTCAACTGGGGCTTTCACTTTTCCCTTTATAGGTTAGAACAATCTACAGTGGCAAGATTGCTCATGATCCCAAGGGGTCCCGGACAACAAAACAATGCTCATGGAGTTGGCACAAAACGGTTTATATCAAATTTTCTCAAAACACATATAACACCCACACACACACACACACACACAAACACCCTCCATCCCTCCCCCCCCTCCAACACACACACACACCGCACATTCAACAACAGCACGAAATCAGCAACAATAAAAATATTACCAGCGATTCTTTTCTTTAAACTCGGAAAATGCACCAAAATATTCCTTTTATAAAATACTACTACTACTACTAAATACATAATAATAATAATAATAATAATAATAATAATAATAATAATAATAATAATAATAATAATAATAATAATAATAATAATAATAATAATAATAATAGTTTATTTCGTAAAGCTCGATTCCAAACTAAAACGTCTGCTCACAGCGCTCACACGCATACTGTCACACAAGAGCTCGCAGGATTTTGAAACTGCGTAGTATATTAAAACATGGTACAATACAAATACCGCTACAATAGTGCATCACATTTTTTGATTGGTCAAATCGAAAACAGCAATAACGAGTGCTGGACCCTAAGGGGTGCAGTGTTCAACCGCGTGCTCTTAGGGGTCTGCGTTCAAGGTATTAATCCCATAAGCGTAGTGTTTATTTATAACGTTGTTGCACCTAATAATGTTTATTGACAAACTAATACTATGTAAAAAAAAAAAGTAATTAAATAAAATAACATAACATAAAAAATGTATCCACAACCGTCAGGCATCTGTCGCTCTAATTATATTTGGTTTTGGGATGAAGGCATTTGTAACGTATAAGTAAGTGCATACAAAGTTTGAATCAAATCCCTCCAGTAGTTTTGAGAAAATGCAATTAGAAAACACCACAACCAATGACTGATGACATCACCCAATATGCATACATTTGTGTCAGTTGGTAGGCAACTTTATATTCTAACTACATACCAAGTTTCAAAGGTATCCGTCCATTAGTTTCAGACAAAAGGTGCATGTACGGACGGACAAACAGACAGGTACTATAGGCTCTGCACCCCAAACAATAACAAAACCACCTCTGAAGGCAATTGACCGACTCTCAGTCGTCTCGCGTTCACCCGCACATATCCACACACACAATCAAACACACACACACACATATCCGCACTACGACGATACACATTCACTCATAATAAATAAATACACACATTCAAAAATAAGTACTTGACGTTTGAAGAGCGAGATCTATCAAAACAAATAAGTGTCCTTCAGAAATATGCGATCAACGCATATTTTTTAATAACACGACGATTTCCTTTCCCCGCTCATATTTTTGTTTGGTTTCCATGTTGGTCTGGGACAGAACCAGACAAAGGAAACAAATGAAATCTCCGAATACATCTATACACACAGGAACCACATAGCCTAATGTAGTCGCATGAGTTCTGATCGGGTCCGTTAGCAATGTAGCCTACACGTGCACAGATAAAACATGTTCTCCGCACTTGATAGACTCGTGACCCCGGGAAAGTATTTTGTGTTATCACAGTTTAACACTAACACTGCAGTAACAGCCAGAACGAGGTTTATCAATAACACTGCAGTAACAGCAAGAACGAGGTTTATCACTAACACTGTAGTAACAGCCAGAAGGACGTTTATCACTAACACTGCAGTAACAGCCAGAACGACGTTTATCACTAACACTGCAGTAACAGCCAGAACGAACGTTTATCACTAACACTACAGTAACAGCAAGAACGACGTTTATCACTAGCACTGCAGTAGCAGCAAGAACGACGTTTATCACTAACACTACAGTAACAGCAAGAACGACGTTTATCACTAGCACTGCAGTAGCAGCAAGAACGACGTTTATCACTAACACTGTAGTAACAGCCAGAAGGACGTTTATCACTAACACTGCAGTAACAGCAAGAACGACGTTTATCACTAACACTGCAGTAACAGCCAGAACGACGTTTATCACTAACACTGCAGTAACAGCCAGAACGACGTTTATCACTAACACTGCAGTAACAGCAAGAACGACGTTTATCACTAACACTGCAGTAACAGCCAGAACGACGTTTATCACTAACACTGCAGTAACAGCCAGAACGACGTTTATCACTAACACTGCAGTAACAGCAAGAACGACGTTTATCACTAACACTGCAGTAACAGCCAGAACGACGTTTATCACTAACACTGCAGTAACAGCAAGAACGACGTTTATCACTAACACTACAGTAACAGCAAGAACGACGTTTATCACTAACACTACAGTAACAGCAAGAACGACGTTTATCACTAACACTGCAGTAACAGCAAGAACGACGTTTATCACTAACACTACAGTAACAGCAAGAACGACGTTTATCTCAACACTGCAGTAACAGCCAGAACGACGTTTATCACTAACACTGCAGTAACAGCCAGAACGACGTTTATCACTAACACTGCAGTAGCAGCAAGAACGACGTTTATCACTAGCACTGCAGTAACAGCAAGAACGACGTTTATCGTTTAATTCACTACATAACATGACCATAAACGTTTCATATTATGCAAAGCGCAGGGTTTTTTTTGGTTTTACGTTTTGTTTGGTGTAATTCGTGTGTGTGTGTGTGTGTGTGTGTAAGTTTATGTGTGTGCTCATTTTTTGTATCATAGGCATTCAACATTGCATAGCGACAAATGGCAATAAGCAGAAATGATCGAATCCAATAATATTATTAGTAATTATGATAATAATAACAATAACAAAAATTTCGAAAACGCAATCAGAGGTGCCAACCCCCTAATCTTCTTGTCAGTATTTCCGGACTCGTTTGTCAGTATTTTTTAACGCTTGTCAGTATTTTTTTTCTCGCAAATTCCAGCCAATGACACTATAAAATAACGACAGGCTTCCCTCTGAAACAGCAGGCTATTTTCAGTCCTCTAAAATCACCATCAGCTTGTTGAACATTACACTTGTTTTACTCTAAAATCACCATGAAAATCAGCTAGTTGAACACAGCGACGTTCAGTGAGTGCAGGAGTACTATTATGAGACCAGAAACCGGTACAGAAGCACCGCTGGCAAAGATAACCCTTTACTGGGCACACGTCTGTCTATTTTTTAGCTCTAAACAGGCAAGACATTTTATAATTTTAGAGATATTTCGGGGTACGTTAGTAAAAACACCACATCTTACTCTTAGGTATTAGTGCATAGATTTAAATTAAATAAAATGCAAAATGAACAGAAATAAATTCTTTTTTAATTATCTACCTTTTTATGCTTCTCTTGTTATGTCTTGTTTTTTATTACTCCATGTGTTTACAAAAAAAAGTTTAAAAGTCCAAACAAGCCTCCTCCTCTTCTTTACTTCCCTGCCCATCTGAAAGACCGGATGCATGCATGCTACTGACACCAATGTCAGTACCGATCTCTTCCTCCGACTTAAAGTCTATTTCTCACACTTTATTGTCTGATAAATGGAAGCCTCTAAACTCTCCTTCATCAGTCGAAGAATTCAAACCATCCATTTTAGACATTCACACAAATTTTTTTTAATCGAAAAAACGAACGCATCAAAGAGAAAACTTGCGGAAATGCAGTCGATTGTTTTCACAACAGAATAAACCGGAAGTCAATTGCCGGAAGTCTCGCAATCTTTCAAACAACGCGAGAATATAACCAGTGGTTGATACGGACGCTTTTGGGCGTTTAGCCTGCTTAAACCTTCGACCGCTACGCCCGGTAAAGGGATAAACGATCGGCAACTTCTCCTCCGTATTTTTATTAAAGCTACCGTATTTCCGTATTTAATTCACTTCGTCGGAATTAAATACGGTCAATCCGTACTGGTTGGCACCTCTGCGCAATTAATTTTAGGCGAGTTGGGTTTGGTCGCGCCACAGGCTGCGACTACGCCTTCTGCAGTGGAGGCGGCCCAGAATTTCCCAATAAAAAGGAACAAAAAGTGTCAACAATCAATAATAATAATAATAATAATAATAATAATAATTATTATTATTATTATTATTATTATTATTATTATTATTATTATTATTATTATTATTATTATAATAACAAAGCTTTAAAATAGCGCGATTACCCAATACAACTGAGCTAAAAACGCTATATCCCGAACCCTTAAAAATAGTAATCTCAAAACGTTATTAAAGTAAAAACTGTAGCCTAATAAAGACTATTAAGTATTAATTACATAGTAAGAAAACAGACACCATAAGTTTTAAGGGGTATCCCGCGCCTGCAATAAGACATAATCAATGTGCTTATTAATGATAAGATATACACATGGGTCAGGAGTGGGAAAGGGGAAGTGGAGAGGCGGGGGAGAAAGGGGGACATGTGGAGATGGCGGATATGAGAGGGGGAGGGGCAGATGGTTGTAGAGAAAATCAAGTAAATAAATAAAATAATAAAAATAAATAAAATAACATAAAAATAAAAAATATTTTTTAAAAAAATAACGGCGTAGCCTATAAGTTCTGTAGATTTGAGTTTAATCATCGTTTATGACTGCCATCTTCGGAGGAGGATTTGTCGCTATCGTCGTGGTCGTGTACGTGGTCATTGTCGCTATCATCGTCGGCTTGCACAATAAAGCTGCCGTAAGTGAGACTGGGCAATGGCGGGGGAGGGGAGACAATCCTTTCCACATCCGTGTCCGTGACTTTGGCCCACGGTTGAAGTTCCGCACGCGCTAGGATGATAAAGACGACGCCGCCGGTGAAGTAGACGGCCCCCGAGATCAGGAAAAACGTCTGCCAGCTGCTCCGCGTGTTCTGCGCAAACGCCAAACACGAATTCGGATCAAACTCACAAACATTGTGAATCACAGCCTATTTATTAACACTAGAGGTTAGAAAGTAAATTCATAAAATTCCTTTTAAAATAAAATCGAGGAATTTCATAACATAAATAATAATAATAATAACAATAATAATAATAATAATAATAATAATAATAATAATAATAATAATAATAATAATAATAATAATAATAATAATAATAATAATAATAAATTGCATTTAAACAACGCATTTTTC